>JAKWJD010001763.1:36465640-36755301 GCA_027705065.1 Solanum peruvianum | reverse complement strand
GGCTTGGCCAGACCCTACAGAAGAATCGGCAGGTCACCATCGATGGACCAAGTCCGTGGTTTGGTTCAGAGGCTCACCAAATGGTAGCAAAAGCTCCTACAACTATGTATGAACCTACACCCCAATCGAAGGGGCGTCGATTGACATAAGGAGTGTCGATTGCCTCCATGGATTGGCAGTTTTAACCCACAATTTGGGTCCTCCTCAAGGATCATAGGTTGGTCCTTGGGGAGGTGGCTTATGAATTAGCCTTGCCCCCAGGGCTGTCCGGAGTGCCATCCGGTGTTTATGTATCATGTTGAAGAGGTACACGGAGATGGAAACGACATTATCCGTTGGGATTCAGTTTTGTTGGATGAGAACTTGACTTATGAAGAGGAACCGGTTGCTAATTAGATAGAGAAGTTCGCAAACTGAGGTCGAGAGAGATTGCATCCATCAAAGTGCAATGGAAGAATCGACGGTTGAAGAGGCTACTTGGGAGAAGGAGGGGATATGCAAGAAAAATACCCACATCTGTTTACAGATTCAGTACTCCTTTTCGCCACTGTTTTTCTTCTTTGGATCGTCGGGGGACGAACGATGGGTAAATTGGTATCATTGTAACGACCTGTTTAGTCGTTTGAGCAGATTTTTAATTCAGGAACAAACTGGCTGGAACGACGAGTGTCACGACGGACCGTCGTGGTCACGACGGGCCCGAGGGAGGGAGTGTCGTTCCAGGACACTTAGGATTCTTCAATTTGGATATTAAAATCGACTCTCTGTAATTGTGACGGACCTGCAGGACGTGCCGTCACATCCACGACGAACCGTCGTGAGTTTCCGTTGCAAAAACACTCAACGTTTGAGAATTTGGTTCGAGAAACGAGTTTTCTGACCGCCATGACGGACGTGCAGGACGGACCGTCACAGGCGTGACGGACCGTCACAGCGTCCGTGGTGACGGTGGGATTTTGGGCAGGTGCGACGGCCTTCGTGACGGACCGTCGCAGGTATGACGGCCCGTCACAGGTCACGCAGTCCCAGACAGTTTAGGATTCTCCACACGTTTAAGGGTCGTTTTTGACTATTCTTTCCTTAAATATAAAGATTGAGGGTTAACATTAATAAGTCTAATTACCTAGGGGTTAAAAGGGTAACCTTAAGTGAATTAGTGGGGTTTTATTGTCTTTTTCACACTTAATTATATGATTAATTAGGGTAAAGGAAAGAGGGTTTGAATAAAACAAAAGAGAAAGAACAGAAAGAGAGAGAGAGATCGATCGAATTGGTTGAGGAGAATAGCAAAGCCTGGGAAAGTTCTTGTGGATTCCAATTCTTCGGTTGGAAGTAGGTTATGGTTTTAATTAAGAACTCGTTGAACTCTTAATAGTGAATAATATGTGTTGATGATATTGTAAACCTGTCTATATGCTTAATTGTATGCTTGCATGAACTGTTATGTGATTTTGATAAACAAGCATGATGAAAACCATTGAATCCCAAATCTTGAAAGAAACTTTAATCTATGATATTAATGATAATGCCTTCGGAAAAAGAAGGCTTGATGAATTAAAGTGATGGGATTGATGATGGACTGGTATAGAGAAGGCTTGATGAACGGATATAATGAGATTAGTGGATCGGAGTGTCACGTTCCGACACATAGATTAGTGGATCGGAGGGTCACGTACCGACACATATAGGGGATCGGAGTGTCACGTACCTACAAATATAGGGGATCGGAGTGTCACGTTCCGACACATATAGGGGATCGGAGTGTCACGTTCGACACATATAGGGGATCGGAGTGTCACGTACGACACATAGTAGTAGGGGATCGGAGTGTCACGTACCGAACAAGAGGAAGAAAGATAATGAATCTCGAAAGATGTTAATATACTCAACATAATGAACTTAATCCCCAAATGAGTATGGTATTGAGGCTTGAGTCCTCATGGATGAAACTTGATGGTATTTATTGACGATTATACTACTTGTTGCTACATGTTGAGTTTATAGTTGATTTATAATATTACTTGATATGTATTATCGCCTATTTTGAGTTAACCGATGATATCTACTCAGTACGTGTGGTTGTACTGACCCCCTACTTTTATGTTTTCCTCTTGTTGTATTGTGTTATGCAGCAAACGTTCTGTCAACTTCGACTCAGCAGTAGATCAAGCCAGTCTTCAACTCCATCGGAAATCAGGGTGGAGCTAATGCGTCTAGCTTGGACTGGGTCTCCTTCTTCAAGTCTTGATGCCTGAACTTCCGGCATGGACTAGCTTTTTAGTTATTTTGTTCTTAGACAGTTTTAGTTTAGTAGTTGACCATAGATGTTCTGTGATGATGACTTCCAGATTTTGGGGATAATATAATAATAGTTTGATTTGTTTTTATAATGAGTTAAGTCTTCCGCATTTCTTTGTCGATATTGTATTAAAATGTTAAGGGTAAATTGGTTGGTTCGCTCACATAGGAGGGTAATGTGGGTGCCAGTCGCGTCCCCGATTTGAGTCGTGACAGACTCACGACCCAAATCGGGGACGCGACTGGCACCCACATTTACCCTCCTATGTGAGCGAACCAACCAATTTAACCCTTAACATTTTAATACAATATCGACAAAGAAATGCGGAAGACTTAACTCATTAATAAAAACAAATCAAAAACTATTATTATTATCCAAAATCTGGAAGTCATCATCAAAGAACATCTATCTCAATTTACTAATCTAAGAATGTCTAAAAAGCTAAAAACAAGTAAAAACTAGTCCATGCCGGAAGTTCAAGGCATCAAGACTTGAAGAAGAAGATCCAGTCCAAGCTAGACGCATTAGCTCACCCTGAATTTCCGATGGAGTGAAGACTGGCTTGATCTACTGCTGAGTCGAAGTTGACGGAACGTTTGCTGCATAACACAAATAACAAGAGGAAAACATAAAAGTAGGGGGTCAGTACAACAACACGTACTGAGTAGATATCATCGGTTAACTCAAAATAGGCGATAATACATATCAAGTAACATTATAAATCAACTATAAACTCAACATGTAGCAACAAGTAGTATAATCGTCAATAAATACCATCAGTTCATCCATGAGGACTCAAGCCTCAATATCATACTTATTTGGGGATTAAGTTCATTATGTTGAGTATATTAACATCTTTCGAGATCATTATCTTCTTCCTCTTGTGTCGGTACGTGACACTCCGATCCCCTACTACTATGGTCGGGTACGTGACACTCTGATCCCCTAATGTGTCGGAACGTTGACACTCCGATCCCCTACATCTACGTGTCGGTTCGTGACACCCGTCCCACTAATACTATGTGTCGGAACGTGACACTCCGATCCACTAATTCTATGTGTCGGACGTGACACTCCGATCCACTAATCTCATTATATCCGTTCATCAAGCCTTCTCTCTACCAAGGCATCATCAATCCCAATCACTTTAATTCATCAAGCCTTCTTTTATACCAAGGCATTATCATTAATATCATAGATTAAAGTTTCTTTCAAGATTTGGGATTCAATGTGTTTTCATCATGCTTGTTTATCAAAAATCCACATAATCATGTTCATCAAGCATACAATTAAGCATATAGACAGGTTTACATATCATCAACACATATATTCACTATTAAGAGTTCACTACGAGTATCGTAATATAAACATAACCTACCTCACCGAAGAATTGAAATCAATCAAGAAATTCCCAAGCTTGTTATTCCTCTTTGCTTTCCTCTCTCGTTCGATTTCCCCTTTCTTTTCTCTTGTTCTTATCTTTTGTTTTATTCAAACCCTCTTTCCTTACCCTAATAATCATATAATTAAGTGTGAAAAAGGACAAAAAACCCCACTAATTCACTTAAGGTTACCCCTTTTTTAACCCCTAGGTAATTAGACTTATTAATGTTAACCCTCAATCTTTATATTTAAGGAAAGAATAGTCAAAAACGACCCTTAAAACGTGTGGAGAAATCCTAAACTGTCTGGGACTGCGTGACCTGTGACGGGCCGTCATACCTGCGACGGTCCGTCACGATGGCCGTCGCACCTGCCCAAAATCCCACCGTAACACGGACGCTTGTGACGGTCCGTCACGCCTGTGACGGTCCGTCCTGCACGTCCGTCATGGCGGTCAGAAATCGTTTCTCGAACCAAATTCTCAAACGTTGAAGTGTTTTGCAACGGAAACTCACGACGGTTCGGTCGTGGATGTGACGGCACGTCCTGCAGGTCGTCACAATTTACAGAGAGTCGATTTTAATATCCAAATTGAAGAATCCTAAGTGTCCTGGAACGACACTCCCTCGACGGGCCGTCGTGACCACGACGGTCCGTCGGACACTCGTCGTTCCAGCCAGTTTTTCCAGAATTAAAAATCTGCTGCTCAAACGACTAAACAGGTCGTTACAATAGATACCAATTACCCATCGTTCGTCCCCGAACGATCAAAAGAAGAAAAACAATGGCGAAAAGGAGTACCTGAATCTGTAAACAGATGTGGGTATTTTTCTTGCATATCTGCCTCCTTCTCCCAAGTAGCCTCTTCAACCGGTCGTTCTTCCATGCACTTTGATGGATGCAATCTCCCTCGACCTCAGTTTGCGAACTTCTCTATCTAATATAGCAAACGGTTCCTCTTCATAAGTCAAGTTCTCATCCAATAAAACTGAATCCCAACGGATAATGTAGTTTCCATCTCCGTGGATCTCTTCAACATGGATACATGAAACACCGGATGTACTCCGGACAGCCCGGGGGTAAGGCTTAATTCATAAGCCACCTCCCCTATTTCTTAAGCACTTCAAATGGTCCAATATACCTTGGACTTAACTTACCTCTTTTTCCAAACCGCATCACCCCTTTCATGGGCGAAACCTTCAACAAGACTTGTTCACCTTCCATGAACTCCAAGTCTCTAACCTTTCGGTCTGCATACTCCTTTTGTCTACTTTGAGCCGCTAAAAGCTTTTCTTGAATAGCTTTCACCTTTTCCATAGAATCTCTCAACAGATCAGTCCCCCAAGGTCTAACTTCGAAGGCATCAAACCAACCAATGGGAGATCTACACCTCCTCCCGTACAATGCTTCAAATGGAGCCATATCAATACTGGAGTGATAGCTATTATTGTATGAAAATTCTGCCAAGGGTAAGAAGCTATCCCAATGGCCACCAAACTCTATCACACACGCGCGAAGCATGTCCTCCAACACTTGAATCGTTCGCTCAGACTGACCATCGGTCTGAGGAGGATGAAACGCAGAGTACTAAGGTCCAACCTAGTACCTAATTCAGCATGTAAGGTTCTCCAAAACTTAGAAGTAAACTGCGTACCTCTATCAGATATGATTGAGAGTGGAACCCCATGCAATCGAACGATCTCTGAGATGTAGATTTTGCTAACTTCTCTGCATTGTAAGTCACCTTGACAGGAATGAAGTGAGCAGACTTAGTTAACCTATCAAACAATCACCCAAATAGAGTCATACTTACCCAATGTCTTGGGAAGACCAACCACGAAGTCCATCGCGATTCTCTCCCACTTCCATTCAGGAATGGGCATTCTCTGAAGGTTCCTCCGGGCCTTTGGTGTTCATACTTTACTTGTTGACAATTTGGACACTTGGCAACAAACTCAACAATTATCTCGCTCATTCTACTCCACCAGAAGTGTTGCTTTAGGTCGCGCGATACATCTTGGTTGCACCAGGATGTATGGAATATCCGGAACTATGAGCTTCTGTCAGAATAGTGGTGATCAAATCATCGATGCGGGGGTACACATACTTTTCCCTTAATCCTCAAACACCTTCCCCATCGATTATGGCTTCCTTAGCCCCTCCTTGCAACACTTTATCTCGAATTCGCCTTAGTTTCTCATCGTCAAACTGTTTCCCCTTAATCTGATCAAGGAAAGAGGATTTTGCCTCTACACAAGCTAACAATCCTCCCTTCTCATTTATTTCTAACCTCATAAGGTCATTAGCCAAAATCTGCACTTCTCTAGCCAATGGGCGTCTAGAAGCTTGCAAATGAGCTAGACTTCCCATGCTTCCGGCCTTTCTACTCAAGGCATCTGCCACAAACATTCGCCTTCCCCGGATGATACAAGATAGTGATGTCGTAGTCCTTTAGTAGTTCATCATCTCCTCTGTCTCAAGTTAGTCCTTCTGAGTGAAGACATACTGTAGGCTACGATGGTCCGTAAGACTTCACACTTAACCCCATACAAGTATTGTCTCCATTGCTTTAGTGCAAACACTACCGCGGCCAATTCCAAGTCATGAGTTGGATAGTTACGTTCATGCACCTTTAATGCCTCGAAGCATAAGCAATCACATTCTTCTCTTGCATTAGCACTGCACCCAAACCCGAATAGGATGCATCACAATAGACAATAAAGTTTTTGCCCTCTACCGGCAAGGTGAGGATAGGCGCGGTAGTCAACAAGTCTTAAGCTTCTGTGAAAGCTTTCCTCACATTCATCTGACCATACAAATGGGACGTTTTGCTTAGTCAAGTTCGTCAATTGGGAAGCTATGGAAGAGAATCCCTTGACGAATCGGCGGTAGTAGTAGTAGCTAACCCCACAAACTCCTTATTTCTGAACGTTTGTAGGTCTTACCCAATTCTTTACTGTCTCAATCTTAGATGGATCCACCATCACTCCATCCTTAGAAACCACGTGCCCCAAGAAGGAACTGAATCTATCCAAACTCACACTTGGAGAATTCGCATACAGCTTTTCTTTCTCAACAACTCTAACACCATCTTAAATGCTCCTCATGTTCCTTCTTACTCTTGGAGTATTCAGTATATCATAAAACACGATCACAAAGAGGTCCAAGTATGGCTTGAAAATCCCGTTCATCAAGCTCATGAAGGCAGCAGGGGCATTTGTAAGACCAAATGACATTACCACAAATTCATAATGCCCATACCTAGTTCGAAAAAGCAGTCTTTGGAAACATCCGTTGCTCGTATTTTCAATTGGTGATAACCGGACCTCAAGTCAATCTTTGAGAAGACACAAGCACCTTGTAACTGATCGAACAAGTCATCAATGCGAGGAATGGGGTACTTGTTCTTAATAGTTACTTTGTTCAACTGTCGGTAATCTATGCACATCGGAAACTCCCATCCTTCTTCTTCACAAATAGCACCGGAGCACCCTAAGGAGATGCACTTGGTCTAATGAAGCCCTTGCTCAACAACTCTTGAAGTTGAGCCTTAACTCTCTTAATTCGGCGGGAGCCATTCTATACGGGTGGTATAGAAATGGGGCGAGTAACCAGGTTCAAGATCGATACAGAAGTCAATATCCCTATCTGGTGGCATACCGGGAAGATCTGCAGGGAATACATCCAAAAACTCACGGACTACCGAAACTGACTCAATCGAAGGTACTGGGTAGGTCATCCTTGAGATGTGCCAAGAAAGCTAGACAACCCTTACTAACCATCTCTGAGCACGAATAAAGGACACGATGCGAACTGGTTTGGAAGTGTAGTCGCCCCCCACACTAACGGATCTGCCCCAGGTTTGGCTAACGTCACTGTTTTAGCATTACAATCCAAAATCGCAAAATTTGGGGAAGCCAAGTCATACCCAGAATTATATCAAAGTCACCCATTTCTAAAATAACCAAATCTACATAAGTGTTGCTCCCACAAAATTCACCAAACAGACCTATACACTTTTTCGACTATCACAGACTCACCCACCGGAGTAGAAACACGAATAGGCAGTCAAGTAATTCACAATGTAAATTTAGACCATTAGCAAATGAGGAAGATACATATGAAAATGTGGAGCCAGGGTCAATAATACAGATGCCATGCAATCACAAACCAAGAGATTACCTGTGATAACAGCATCAGACGCCTCCGCTTCAGACCTCCCAGGGAAAGCATAAAATGGGCCCTATCATCGTCTGTCCCGTTGCCCCTACCATGTTGTGTAGTAGTGGCTCCGTTTTGCCCATCACCTCTGCCGTTTTGGTGACCGCCATTACCTCGACCCCACGTCCCACAGAAAAAACGGCTCTACCATGACCACCCTACCTCTAGCTAGTGGGGCTCTGTAACTCTGTTTTGGACATTCCTCCTAATATGTCCAATCTCCCCACATCCATAGCACTCTCTGGAGTCAGGCATAGGTCGGCGAGTAGTGTTGACCGTTCTGAGGCGGACCCCCAACTACAGTCTGTAGTGAAGACTGAATTGGTCGATTTGAGTGACCTCCGGAGTTCTGTCCTCTAGAATAAGAACCATTAAACTCACCTCCCCTTCGAACCCTCTTTGATGTCGATGTCGTGGTGAAGTCATCTGGTTTCACTCCTTCCACCTCAATCAACAAGTAGTCTACCACCTCTTGGAAGGATGTTGCCGTTGCCGCTATCTGTAAGGCCGAGAAATCCGCAATTCTGACCTCAACCCCTTCACAAAACGGCGGACGTTCTTGTGGACTGAAACAAAGTTGGGTGGCATATCTGGATAGTGCGCGAAATTTAGCCTCATACGCGTTTAATGTCATCCTTCCCTGTTCAAGACTCAAGAACTCATCCCTCTTCCTATCTCTCAAAGTCCTGGGATATACTTCTCCATGAACAAACTAGAGAATGATCCCAAGTCATAGGTGGTGCCTCGGTTGGTTGACACTCAACATGTGAACGCCACCACATTTTGGCGTTACCTTGGAACTGATAACTCACGAACTCGACACCCAAACCTCTCTACTATCCCCATCTTGTGTAGTAGCTCATGACAATCAACCAGAAAATCATAAGCATCTTCAGATTCTGCACCCTTGAAGACTGGAGGTTTCAGTTTCAAGAACTTACTAAAAAGTTCATGTTGATCGTTGTCATAATAGGCCCAGTAGTCAGACGTGAAATGTGCCTATTCCCAATGGTGCATCCATGCGGGGAGCCATAGTAGCCGCATGTCGTATCTCTGAAATGGAGGTGTTGGTGCAGAAGAAACCACTGGAGGAGCCTGTCCCTGATCGGATAACCCGCTAAGATAAGCAAGTACCTGGTTGATCATCTCTGGGTAGGTTGGGGCGGCAATTCCTCATTTTGCACTTGTTCAGTTTCCCCTTCCTCACCCTCTCTTACTACCTCCTCAGTCGGTGGAGGAGTCACCGCCCTAGTATCAGATGGGCTAGGTGCTCGTCCTCTTCCTCTAGAGGACGTCCTCCGACGACCTCTACCACGGCCTCTTGCCGCTGTTCTTCCTCGAGCTACAGCCCCAGTGGCTGGCTCAGTCGTTTCTTGTCTTTCTGTTGTTGCTGCTGGTGCGGTCGTTGCTCTAGTTCTAACCATCTGCGAAATAGAATGAAGATGGTCAGATACCAATTTGTATCACCTAGATACCAATTGGACTCAAGTAGTAGCATGAAAGAAAATGAAGAATGAAAGAATGGAATTTTCCTACAGCCTTATAGCCTCTCAAAGAAAAGTAAAGGCGTCCCCCTACCGTTCCTTAAGACTCTACTAGACTCGTTCTTGTGTGATGAGACCAATGAACCTAAGGCTCTGATACCAAGTTTGTCACGACCCAAATCGGGGACGCGACTGGCACCCACATTTACCCTCCTATGTGAGCGACCCAACCAATTTAACCCTAACATTTTAATACAATATCGGCAAAAGAAATGCGGGAAGACTTAAACTATAATAAAACAAATCAAAAAACTATATTATTATCCCCAAAATCTGGAAGTCATCATCACAAGAACATCTATCTCAATTTACTAATCTAAGAATATCTAAAAGCTAAAAACAAGTAAGTAAAAACTAGTCCATGCCGGAAGTTCAAGGCATCAAGACTTGAAGAAGAAGATCCAGTCCAAGCTAGACGCATTAGCTCACCCTGAATTTCCGATGGAGTGAAGACTGGCTTGATCTACTGCTGAGTCGAAGTTGAAGGAACGTTTGCTGCATAACACAAATAACAAGAGGAAAACATAAAAGTAGGGGGTCAGTACAACCACACGTACTGAGTAGATATCATCGGTTAACTCAAAATAGGCGATAATACATATCAAGTAACATTATAAATCAACTATAAACTCAACATGTAGCAACAAGTAGTATAATCGTCAATAAATACCATCAAGTTCATCCATGAGGACTCAAGCCTCAATACCATACTTATTTGGGGATTAAGTTCATTATGTTGAGTATATTAACATCTTTCGAGATTCATTATCTTTCTTCCTCTTGTGTCGGTACGTGACACTCCGATCCCCTACTACTATGTGTCGGTACGTGACACTCTGATCCCCTATATGTGTCGGAACGTGACACTCCGATCCCCTACATCTACGTGTCGGTTCGTGACACCCGTCCCACTAATACTATGTGTCGGAACGTGACACTCCGATCCACTAATTCTATGTGTCGGAACGTGACACTCCGATCCACTAATCTCATTATATCCGTTCATCAAGCCTTCTCTCTACCAAGGCATCATCAATCCCAATCACTTTAATTCATCAAGCCTTCTTTTATACCAAGGCATTATCATTAATATCATAGATTAAAGTTTCTTTCAAGATTTGGGATTCAATGGTTTTCGTCATGCTTGTTTTATCAAAATCACATAATCATGTTCATTCAAGCATACAATTAAGCATATAGACAGGTTACAATATCATCAAACATATTATTCACTATTAAGAGTTCACTACGAGTATCGTAATATAAAACCAACCTACCTCCACCGAAGAATTGAAATCATCAAAGAAATTCCCAAGCTTGTTATCCTCTTTGCTTCTCCTCTCTCGTTCGATTTCCCTTTCTTTCTCTTGTTCTTTCTCTTTTGTTTTATTCAAACCCTCTTTCCTTTACCCTAATTAATCATAATTAAGTGTGAAAAAGGACAATAAAACCCCACTAATTCACTTAAGGTTACCCCTTTTAACACCTAGGTAATTAGACTTATTAATGTTAACCCTCAATCTTTATATTTAAGGAAAGAATAGTCAAAAACGACCCTTAAAACGTGTGGAGAAATCCTAAACTGTCTGGGACTGCGTGACCTGTGACGGGCCGTCATACCTGCGACGGTCCGTCACGATGGCCGTCGCACCTGCCCAAAATCCCACCGTCACCACGGACGTGTGACGGTCCGTCACGCCTGTGACGGTCCGTCCTGCACGTCCGTCATGGCGGTCAGAAACTCGTTTCTCGAACCAAATTCTCAAACGTTGAAGTGTTTTGCAACGGAAACTCACGACGGTTCGTCGTGGATGTGACGGCACGTCCTGCAGGTCCGTCACAATTTACAGAGAGTCGATTTTAATATCCAAATTGAAGAATCCTAAGTGTCCTGGAACGACACTCCCTCGACGGGCCGTCGTGACCACGACGGTCCGTCGTGACACTCGTCGTTCCAGCCAGTTTTTCCAGAATTAAAAATCTGCTGCTCAAACGACTAAACAGGTCGTTACATTCTACCCAAATAAACTTGTATACAATAATGAACATATCACATCAATTTCAACCAAAATGAACACGTAAAATATGCAAAGGTAAGGCAAAACTTCTGAACGTCTTGGATGTTCTTAGATGTTTGACCTCCAAACACTATCAAACTTTACACAATGCCTCAAAATACAATTTAAGACAATTTTAGGACTTCATAACCTTATGACACACGCGTTATGCTCTAGCTTCACCAAATTCATTTTAAAGTTGTTACGACTAAGAGCATCAACTACTACATTGTCCTTACAGGGATGGGAAAGCAGATTGATGTCATAGTTCTTGAGGAATTTAAGCCATATCCTCTAGAAAATATTCAACACTTTCTCATTGAATACATACTAGAGGATCTTATAATTTGTGAACACATCTACGTGAATACTATGCAAAGAATGTGTCAAAATATTTAGGGAAAATGCTATTGTCATGAGCTTGAGGTCATGAGTTGGGTTTGTGAACCTTATGATGTCTATAAACATAAGCTATGACCTTATCTCTCTACACCAAATGAAACTTATCCTACTTTGGATGAATTATAATAGATCACATAATTGTTTGAACCCTCAGGTAAAGTCAACACATGAGATGTAGTCCGCCTAGTTTTCAATTCTGGGAAGGTCTTCTCACACTCATTAGACCACTTAAACATAACCTTTTTCTAAGTTAACTTGGTCAAAAGATATGGATGAAAAACATTCAATAAATCTCTTATAATAAAAATCCAAACTTAAGAAACCTCGAATATTTGTTGGAGAGGTGTGTTTAGGACATTGCTTCACTGCCTCTAATTTTAGAAAATCCACTCGGATCCCTTAACTAGAAACGATATGAGCAAGGAAAGAAATTTATTGTAGAAAAATCTCACATTTGTTAGACATAGTGAATAATGAATAACTGGAAATCTTTGAAAGAATACAGAATAACTCTAAGATGAGTCTTGTTTTATTCTTCATTCCTAAATTTATAAGGTTATAATCAATAAGTACTATACAAAATAAGTCCAAATACTTCTTAAACATCCTATTCATTATATCCATAAATGTTTTCAAAGCATTGGTTAGTCCTTATAACATTAATACATATTTATAACGACCATATAGAGTCTTGTAGTATGTTTTCAGTATGTCACTATCTCTTATTCTAAGATGGTAATAATCAAATTTGAGGTCTATATCTGAAAAATGACTAGCACTCTGAAGTTGGTCCAACAAGTCATTGAACATCCTAAGAGAACCATTTCTCTTCTTTCACGATATAACACTAGAGTACATCATGGAGAGATACTAGGTCTCATGAAGCCCTTATCTAGAAGTTCTTTCAACTTTTCTTTCAATTCCTTGAACACAACTAGAGCCAATGTGCAAGGAAGAATCGAAATAAGCCTAGTATCTAGAAAGATATCTATTTTGAAGTTGATTTCCTTTTCTGGAGAAACTTCATTAAGATATTCTGGAAACATTTTTGGAAACTCATTTACTATTTGAACTGACTGAAGAGATGGGGTCTTAGAGATTTAGTCCTAATCCAAACTAGATGATAGGTAAACTCTTTAGAGATCACTTTTCTACACTTAAGGTAATAGAAAGATCGATGAATAGGGTTGAGCTACTACCATTTCATTCTAAGAATGACCCACTCAGAAATTCAAATAGAATGTTCCCAGTTTTACAACAACCGAGGCATAATAAGAATGTAACAAATCCATGCCTAGAATGATATTTGTCACGACCCAAAAGGATATATGAGTGGCACCCATACTTAACCTCCTAGGTCGGTGAACCAATGAATTCAACCCTCACTTATATCAATTGTTCAACCATGGATAAAAACTACAACGCAGAAGTTCAAAACATATTAAAGTTACCAATAAAATAAACGTCTAAACTCTATTACATATTATTCCCCAAACCTATAAGTCATAACATTAAGGAGATCTAATCTAAAAATTCCATGCCTAATAGTACTAAAGAAATCAAAATAAATAAGTAGAATTGTCTATGTATGAAATCATAGGGCATCATGTCATGACCAAGAGAATCTAACATTATTTGGGAGGAAAAGATCATGTTGGAATATAATGTACTAGATATTGTCTAGAGTTGAGAGCGATTCAAAATGATTGGTATACTTGTTGAACTCCACAAATGGATAACAAAGGAAAACACAAGTAGATCTTAGTAAAGGGAAACATGTACTGAGTAGATATTATCGGTCGACTCAATATAGTTACTAGTATGCATAAAGTAATAGTATAGAATCAACTATTTGCACTTAAGAGATGATAACCAACAAACAACATGAAATTGTGCTAAAGGAAGCAAGAATGCAATCAATCACCATATCAAACATTCACACAATAATGATTACACACAATACTTATTTGGGAAATGGGTTCTTTGAGATTCTTTACATTAAGTAAATTCAATATTTTTTTTTTCATTTAATGTTACCGTGTTAGTACGTGACACCTGATCCAATAATACCATGTCAAAATGTGACACCCTCATCCAATAAATTGTGTCAATACGTGACACTCGATCCAATTATACAGTGTCGGAACATGACAACCCGATTCAATAAGTCCATGCCAACTAATGACATATGATCCAAGCATATAGTTTATTCAATTGTCGTTCTTATCATATAATTTCACTTCCTTAACAATATTTCATTCAAACCTTATTTAGTCAAGTTATCACTTCGATTAAGATATTTGGAGATTATGAATTTCAAAGTCTCAAGATTTCATACCAATAACAAACCACACAATCAAGTACATAGAGAAATTCACAAGATCACAATGCATATTAATCGCTATTAAGAGTCTATCTAAATCCTAGCATAAAACCTAATCTTCCCCACCAAGAACTGGTGTCAGGAAAGCTACTTATCCAATGTAAGTTGAAGAGTCTATAAATATTCATATATATTTTTCTTTGAAACCAAATATTCACTGACCTAATTTCCTAAAGTCAAATCTTAATGTTAAGTCTTAATTTCTTAGACTAATAAAATTTTATTCATATTCAAATAATACAATCCACCTATAATTTAATTAGTTATATATATATACAAAAACCTAAATCATAATGTAATAATTCTAGATAAAAACAAATGAAAACTGACACAAGTTATGTAATTGGGACAAAAGCATGATTAACAGTAACGAACAACAAATTATACATATACACAAAGTTGTTTTATACTTCATTAATTCATTATATGCAATTAAACTCAACCCATAATAATAATAATCCAGTTTCACCCTAATAATTGTAAAAATATTAAGTCAATAGTTACTTGAATAATTATTATTCCTCTTTAGTTACCAACTCTTATTTTCACTGAGTCCAACAATGCTAATAACATAAACAATTTGCAATTTAACTACTAGTCAATTTTCTTCTTTATCCTACACCAAACAAATCAACATAACACTAAATAAATAATATCCACTCTTGTATACAATAAAATGGTTTGGACAAGGTTACCTGATGTAGCATAAGCAGTGTTGGAGCCCTCTTCGTGGCTACTTGTTTTCTATTTAACTAATTAAAAAAATTATTTTTAACCACTAAATAATTAAACAAGTACTAAATCCTACTAATCTCTTTCTACACATGGGCAAAGTGATATAAAGTATTTATTATGAACTTGGACCATTCTCTACTAACTAATAAGATTTAATAACTTCTAAATATTTCCAAACTAAATAACCAAAGTTACATGAATAGTTTGAGATTCTCATTCAAAATTTGCGGGAAGAGACAAAATAATTCTACTACTAAAAAAGATATATGGGATGTTACAATATCAAAATATACCATTTACATTCTACAAGATTTAATAACGTGACTTTCTATTAGATTGTGATAGGGAAATTTCTGCAGACCTTTCTAGCTATAATTTGGTCACTAACTGGAGTAGAGACTTAGAAGGGTTATGAGAGAGTTTCTACAGAGACACTGAAGTTTATTGCTATATACGGAGTTAGACAAAAAGATTAGCCCCTATATTTAACAAAGCATAAATATCTAAATAAAAGACTCATAGAGTACAAGTAAAGCGACATCAGGAGAATCTTTTGTGTCTTTGTGGGCATGGAGAGCATACAACCTGTTTTGGCGATAACCACCACCTTTATCTTATGAAGTACCCTGCTGAGTTGGGCGACTTGTTGTGTTGCTGGAGCTTTATTTTTAGCCATATTTTACTTACTTACTTGTCCTTGAATAGACGAAGGTCTATCTCTCAACCTAAGAATAGATTGACCACACCCAAAACATCCTTCCTTTCCATTAAGATTCTTGTTTGGATGGCTCTTACCACACTTTGGAAAAGTCAGGTAGGTCCTATTACCTAAAATACTCCCTTGAGACACAGATATTGATGCCCTGTCTTTCTTATCCTGTCGAAACCCAAAGTATGGAGCACTAACTGATGAAGGTGTTGGGGTTGAAAATCTTCGCTGAAACTGTAAGTTATTTACACATACCGATTTCTGCTAATAGTATTTATAATTGAATGTTCTAGACTTCTTTATGTCCTTAGCCATTTCCCTAATCTTGTCTACCTCAACCTTTTGAGCATGAATCATGAGCTTAAATATATTCATAACTTTTAACAACATAGCATTCTGACACTCTGTCTTCATCAAGTCAGATACCTCAAATAGAAACTTACACATTTGTAACTTGTAAGCCCAACCATGTGTGGAGCATACCTAGAGAGTTTGGTTAACGTCAGCTCCTACTCTAGGACATAAATTTAACCTTGTCGCAAGTTCATAAATTCGTGACCCTTAGTCTTCCTCAACTCTCCGGGGAAATATTTTAAAGAAAATCTCAGGTAAAACACTTCTAAGTCACAGTAGATTTTTTCAACCATATTTCCTTCCAGTTCGTGAACCATATGTGAGCCACATACTTAAGCTAGTAGGACACCAAATCTACCCTATCATTTCCTATCACTTTCATCACTCCAAAGTTTTTCTTGATCTCATAAATAATGTTCTAAGTCCTCACCATCATGAAATTCTAAAAAATAAAGTGAATTCATCCTAACAAAATTTCGGACACTAACTACCATTAATCTACCATTAGTGTTTGTAGAAATTGGAACTTGTTGATTGTTTTGGAAGTATACACTCTCAGCTAAATTTCGATATCATTTAGAAACTATGCATTTGAAAACTCATAGTCTTGCTTTGGAAGAACTATGTGCACATTGCAGGCATTTGCTTTCCTTTCGTAAGCTCATATTAAAAATGAGTAGTTAGATCATACTTGATTCACGATAAGATAAGCAATTATAATAAAGTCGTCCTAAAACACTTTGTAACCTCCCTCTAATTAGATGTGGTGCACTTCACACCTATGAAAAGGACTCTACTTAGATAATCTTTTCACACAACCTAGGACTCTTAAATCTATTGCTTTGGTGACATGTTTGTCAAACCTCGAGCCTACTCCCTGAGCTAGCATATCATAAAACAACTGAACACAAGATATTATTTGGAAGCATAAAATACGAGATGAAATGAATGATGAGGAATACCTAATACTCTCCAAATATGAATAAATACTTAATAATGAGTTAATGATGCTGGAATATAACTAAAAGTAAAATTTGAATCTGATTATATCTAGATAAATCCTCTTATTGACTATAGATGTTGGGACTTGCCTGAACGAACTCTAGCAAAATTGAAATGAATGATGAAAATATGAAAACATGTCTATTGTCCTCAAATTATGAGGAATAACCACTAAACATACTAAAGCTTGGATTAGGAACCAATCTACACATTATCTAAATGATGAGAACCTATACCAATATCACAAAAAGATTTTGCGTAGAGTATGTGTTAGAACTTGGAAGGTACTGAACATGTAGCATAGGACAAAGCTTTAAAAAAACATATAATTTAACAAACATACAGAGCAATCATATCTACTGAACATGATGAATATAAGAAAATATATGGAAATCAAGTAACCTGAATACAATGACTAAGCACATAACATGTTTATACTGAAAACAATAATATAACTAAAATCCTGGTCGAATGAAATAGAGTATGACAATGGCAACTACTAGTAACTGACATAAAACCACGTTATCTAAACATGGAATCCGATTTATATGCCTCATCGAAAGGGCCCAATATACATTTCTATTATTATCAAGGCATAACCAGCATGTACTAAATATGATGCCCATGGACGGTACTTCTAAACCTAGGGGCACATAGTTATGGGACTATGAGGGTGTATGATTAATGTTTCAAGGACACTTATTCAAATTTTGATTGTAAACGATCGCTAGTTAGTACAGTAACCCAAAAAAATTAGTTAAGGTCGAATCCCACACTGGGTTGTACGTGTTTTTGATTCATAGTAAAGTATGAATATGTACAAATCAATCATAGGAATTGTAACGACCTGTTTAGTCGTTTAAAGCAGCAGACTGTAATTCTGGGAAAACTGGCTGGGACGACGGGTGTCACGACGGACCGTCGTAGTCACGACGGATCGTCGTGGAGATTTCGTTCCATGACACTTAGAATTCTGAAATTGGATACTGAAAATCGACTCTCTGTAAATTGTGACGGACCTGCAGGACGTGCCGTCACATCCACGACGAACCGTCGTGAGTTTCCGTTGCAAAACACTTCAACTTTTGAGAATTTGGTATAAGAAACGAGTTTCTGACCGTCAGGACGGAGGTGTAGGACGGACCGTCACAGGTGTGACGGGCCGTCACAGCCTACCTGGAATCTGTGGAGGTTGCGACGACCACCGTGACGGACCGTCGCAGGCACGACGGCCCGTCACAGGTCACGCAGATCCCAGTCAGAATAGGATTCCTCTACACGTTTTAAGGGTCGTTTTGGACTATTCTTTCCTTAATTATAAAGATTGAGGGTTAATATTAATAAGTCTAATTACTTGGGGGTTAAAAGAGGTAACCTTAAGTTAATTAGTGGGTTTTATTGTCCTCTTTTACACTTAATTATATGTTAATTAGGGTAAGAGAAGGAGGGTTTGAATAAAACAAAAGAGAAAGAACAAGAGAGAAAAGAGAGACACGAATGAGAGAGTATTGATCGATCGAAGAGGAAGAGGAATAACAAAGCTTGGGAGATTTCTTGTTGATTCCAATCTTCGGTGGAGGTAGGTTATGGTTATGTTACGATATTCATAGTGAACTCTTAATAGTGAATGTTATGTGTTGATAGTATTGTAAACCCTGCTATGTGCTTAAATTGTATGCTTTCATGATTATGATTATGAAATTGTGATGAATTAACAAAGCATGATGAATCTATTGAATCCCAAATCTTGAAAGAACCCTAATTCGCTTGGTATATTATATAATAAGATTGATGATGCCTTAGTATGAAAGAAGGCAGGATAGAATATAAGGATCGGGTGCCACGTTCCGGTACCAGGATAGAATGAATATTAGGATCGGAGTGTCACGTTCCGACACCAGGATAGAATATGAGGATCGGGTGCCACGTTCCGGTACCAGGATAGAATGAATATGAGGATCGGAGTGTCACGTTCCGACACCAGGATAGAATATGAGGATCGGTGCCACGTTCCGGTACCAGGATAGAATGAATATGAGGATCGGAGTGTCACGTTCCGACACCAGGATAGAATATGAGGATCGGTGCCACGTTCCGGTACCAGGATAGAATGAATATGAGGATCGGAGTGCCACGTTCCGGCACCAGGATAGAAATAGAGGAGCGGAGTGTCACGTACCGACACAAGAGGAAGAAAGATAATGAATCTTGAAAGATAATGAATATACTCTAACTAATGAACTACATTCCCAAATGAGTATGGTATTGAGGCTTGAGTCCTCATGTGTGAACTCGGTTGTGTTCATTGATGAATTAAACATTGCTATTGCTACAAGTTGAGTATTGTAGTTGATTTACATTGTTATTGATATATACTGTTCCCTATTTTGAGTTAGCCGATGATATCTACTCAGTACTTGTGGTTGTACTGACCCCCTACTTTTACGTTTTCTTCTTTGTTATTTGTGTAATGCAGCAAACGTTCCGTCAACTTCAACTCAACAGTAGATCTAGCCAGTCTTCACTTCATTGGAAATTCAGGGTGAGCTAATGCGTCTAGCTTGGACTGGGTCTTCTTCTTCAAGTCTTGATGCCTTGAACTTCCGGCATGGACTAGCTAGTAGTTGTTTAAGCTTCTTAGACAGTTTTAGTTTAGCAATTTGAGATAGATGTTCTTGTGATGATGACTTCCAGATTTTGGGGATAATAATAATAGTTTTGAATTGTTTTTATTAATGAGTTAAGTCTTCCGCATTATTTTCTGTTGATATATCTTGAAATGTTAAGGTGTAGATGGGTTGGTTCGCTCACATAGGAGGGTAAATGTGGGTGCCAGTCGCGTCCCCGATTTGGGTCGTGACAAACTTGGTATCAGAGCATTAGGTTCGTTGGTCTCATCACACAAGAACAGGTCTAGTAGAGTCTTAAGGAACGGTAGGGGGACGCCTTTACTTTTCTTTGAGAGGCTATAAGACTTTAGGAAAATTCCATTCTTTCATTATTTCTTTCGTGCTACTACTTGAGTCCAATTGGTATCTAGGTGATACAAATTGGTATCTGACCATCTTCATTCTATTTCGCAGATGGTTAGAACTAGAGCAACGACCGCACCAGCAGCAACAACGGCACAACAAGAAACATCTGAGCCAGCCACTGGGGCTGTGGCTCGAGGAAGAACAACGGCAAGAGGCCGTGGGAGAGGTCGTGGGAGGACGTCCTCTAGAGGAAGAGGGCGAGCCCCTAGCCCATCTGATACTAGGGCGGTGACTCCTCCACCGACCGAGGATGTGATAAGAGAGGGTGAGGAAGGGGAAACTGAACAAGGGCAAAATGAGGAAATGCCACCCCAACCTACCCCAGAGATGATCAACCAGGTACTTGCTTATCTTAGCGGGTTATCCGATCAGGGTCAGGCACCTCCAGTGGTTTCTGCACCAACACCTCCGGTTTCAGAGATACGACATGCGGCCACTATGGCTCCCCGCATGGATGCATCATTAGGAATAAACACATTTCCACGTCTGACTACTGGACCTATTATGACAAATGATCAACATGAACTTTTCAGTAAGTTCTTGAAATTGAAACCTCCAGTCTTTAAGGGCGCAGAATCAGAGGATGCCTACGATTTTCTGGTTTATTGTCATGAGCTACTACACAAGATGGGTATAGTAGAACGGTTTGGCGTTGAGTTCGTGAGCTATCAGTTTCAAGGAAATGCCAAAATGTGGTGGCGATCACATGTTGAGTGTCAACCAACATAGGCACCACCTATGACTTGGGAATCATTCTCTACCCTGTTTATGGAGAAGTATATCCCAAGGACTTTGAGAGATAGAAAAAGGGATGAGTTCTTGAGCCTCGAGCAAGGTAGGATGACGGTTAACGCATACGAGGCCAAATTCCGTGCATTATCCAGGTATGCCACCCAACTTTGTTTCAGTCCACAAGAACGGATCCGCCGTTTTGTGAAGGGGTTGAGGTCAGAATTGCGGATTTCAGCATTACAGGTAGCGGCTACGGCAACATCCTTCCAAGAAGTGGTAGACTTCGTGATAGAGGTGGAAGGACTGAAGACAGATGACTTCACCACTACATCGACATCAAAAAGGTTTCGAAGGGGAGGTGAGTTTAATGGTTCTCACTCTAGAGGACAGAGCTCCGGAGGTTACTCAAGTCGACCAATTCAGTCTTCACTACAGACTGTAGTTGGGGGTCCACCTCAGAACGGTCAACACTACTCCAAGAGACCGATGCATGAACCCCGAGAGTGTTATGGATGTGGGGAGGTTGGACACATTAAGAGGTATTGTCCAAACCAGAGTTACAGAACCCCACTAGCTAGAGGTAGGGGTGGTCATGGTAGAGGCCGTTTTTCTGGAGGACGTGGTGGTCGAGGTAATGGTGGTCACCACAACGGCAGAGGTGATGGGCAAAACGGAGCCACTACTACACAACATGGTAGGGGAAACGGACAGACGAATGATAGGGCCCATTGTTATGCTTTCCCTGGGAGATCTGAAGCAGAGGCATCTGATGCTGTTATCACAGGTAATCTTTTGGTTTGTGATTTCATGGCATCTGTATTATTTGACCCTGGCTCCACGTTTTCATATGTATCTTCATCATTTGCTAATGGTCTAAAATTGTGTTGTGAATTACTTGACATGCCTATTCGTGTTTCTACTCCGGTGGGTGAGTCTATAGTAGTTGAAAAGGTATATAGGTCTTGTTTGGTGAATTTTGTGGGGAGAAACACTTACGTAGACTTGGTTATTTTAGAAATGGGTGACTTTGATGTAATTCTGGGTATCACTTGGCTTTCTCCAAATTTTGCGATTTTGGATTGTAACGCTAAAACGGTGACGTTAGCCAAGCCTGGGGCAGATCCGTTAGTGTGGGAGGGCGACTACACTTCCAGTCCGGTGCGTATTATCTCCTTTATTCGTGCTAAGAAAATGGTTAGTAAAGGGTGTTTAGCTTTCTTGGCACATCTCAAGGATGACACTACCTAAGTACCCTCGATTGAGTCGGTTGCGGTAGTCTGTGAGTTTTTGGATGTGTTCCCTGTAGATCTTCCTGGTATGCCACCAGATAGGGATATTGACTTTTGTATCGATCTTGAATCGGGTACTCGCCCCATTTCTATACCCCCTTATAGAATGGCCCCCGCGGAGTTAAGAGAGTTAAAGGCACAACTTCAAGAGTTGTTGAGCAAAGGCTTCATTAGACCAAGTGCATCAACTTGGGCTGCTCCGGTTTTGTTTGTAAAGAAGAAGGATGGGAGTTTTTGGATGTGCATAGACTACAGACAACTGAACAAAGTAACTATTAAGAACAAGTACCCCATTCCCCGCATTGATGACTTGTTCGATCAGTTACAAGGTGCTTGTGTTTTCTCTAAAATTTACTTGAGGTCCGGTTATCACCAATTGAAAATACGCGCAACGGATGTGCCAAAGACTGCTTTTCGGACTAGGTATGGGCATTATGAATTTGTAGTGATGTCCTTTGGTCTTACGAATGCCCCTGCTGCTTTCATGAGCTTGATGAATGGGATTTTTAAGCCCTATTTGGACCTCTTTGTGATCGTATTTATAGATGATATACTGGTATATTCTAAAAGTAGAGAGGAACATGAGGAGCATTTGAGGATTGTGTTGGAAATGTTGAGGGAGAAAAAGCTTTATGCCAAGTTCTCTAAGTGTGAGTTTTGGCTAGATGCCGTGTCCTTCTTGGGGCACGTGGTTTCTAAAGATGGGGTGATGGTGGATCCATCTAAGATAGAGACGGTGAAAAACTGGGTAAGGCCTACTAATGTGTCAGAAATAAGGAGTTTTGTGGGGTTAGCTAGCTACTATCGCCGATTCGTCAAGGGATTCTCTTCTATTGCTTCCCAATTGACGAACTTGACTAAGCAGAATGTTCCATTTGTATGGTCAGATGAGTGTGAGGAAAGTTTTCAGAAACTCAAGACTTTGTTGACTACCGCACCTATCCTTACCTTGCCAGTAGAGGGTAAGAACTTCATTGTTTATTGTGATGCATCCTATTCGGGTTTGGGTGCAGTGTTGATGCAAGAGAAGAATGTGATTGCTTATGCTTCGAGGCAATTAAAGGCTCATGAACGTAACTATCCGACCCATGATTTGGAGTTGGCCGCGGTAGTATTTGCACTAAAGCAATAGAGACACTATTTGTATGGGGTTAAGTGTGAGGTCTATACGGACCATCGTAGCCTACAGTATGTCTTCACTCAGAAAGACTTGAATTTGAGACAGAGGAGATGGATGGAACTACTGAAGGACTACGACATCACTATCTTGTATCATCCGGGAAAGACGAATGTTGTGGCAGATGCCTTGAGTAGAAAGGAGGGAAGCATGGGAAGTCTAGCTCACTTGCAAGCTTCTAGACGCCCATTGGCTAGAGAAGTGCAGATTCTGGCTAATGACCTTATGAGGATAGAAATAAATGAGAAGGGAGGATTGTTAGCTTGTGTAGAGGCAAAATCTTCTTTCCTTGACCAGATCAAGGGAAAACAGTTTGATGATGAGAAACTAGGTCGCATTCGAGATAAAGTGTTGCGAGGAGAGGCTAAGGAAGCAATAATTGATGAGGAAGGTGTTCTGAGGATTAAGGGAAGGGTATGTGTACCCCGCATCGATGATTTGATCACCACTATTCTTACAGAAGCTCATAGTTCCGAATATTCTATACATCCTGGTGCAACCAAGATGTATCGTGACCTAAAGCAACACTTCTGGTGGAGTAGAATGAAACGAGATATTGTTGAGTTTGTTGCCAAGTGTCAAAATTGTCAACAAGTAAAGTATGAACACCAAAGGCCCGGAGGAACACTTCAGAGAATGCCCATTCCTGAATGGAAGTGGGAGAGAATCGCGATGGATTTCGTGGTTGGTCTTCCAAAGACAATGGGTAAGTATGACTCCATTTGGGTGATTGTTGATAGGTTAACTAAGTCTGCTCACTTCATTCCTGTCAAGGTGACCTACAATGCAGAGAAGTTAGCCAAGATCTACATCTCAGAGATCGTTCGGTTGCATGGAGTCCCACTCTCCATCATATCAGATAGGGGTACGCAGTTTACTTCTAAGTTTTGGAGGACATTACATGCTGAATTAGGTACTAGATTGGACCTTAGTACTGCATTTCATCGTTAGACCGATGGTCAGTCTGAGCGAACGATTCAAGTGTTGGAGGATATGCTTCGTGCATGTGTGATAGAGTTTGGTGGCCATTGGGATAGCTTCTTACCTTTGGCAGAGTTTTCATACAATAATATCTATCACTCCAGTATTGATATGGCTCCATTTGAAGCATTGTATGGGAGGAGGTGTAGATCTCTCATCGGTTGGTTTGATGCCTTTGAGGTTAGACCTTGGGGTACCGACCTCTTGAGGGATTCGTTAGATAAGGTGAAGCGCATTCAAGAAAAGCTTCTAGCGGCGCAAAGTAGACAAAAGGAGTATGCAGACCGAAAGGTTAGAGACTTGGAGTTCATGGAAGGTGAACAAGTCTTGTTGAAGGTTTCACCCATGAAAGGGGTGATGCGGTTTGGAAAAAGAGGTAAGCTAAGTCCAAGGTATATTGGACCATTCGAGGTACTAAAGCGAATAGGGGAGGTGGCTTATGAATTAGCCTTGCCCCCAGGGCTGTCCGGAGTGCATCCGGTATTTCATGTGTCCATGTTAAAGAGATACCACGGAGATGGAAACTACATCATCCGTTGGGATTCAGTTTTGTTGGATGAGAACTTGACTTATGAAGAGGAACCGGTTGCTATATTAGATAGAGAAGTTCGCAAGTTGAGGTCGAGAGAGATTGCATCTATCAAAGTTCAATGGAAGAATCGACCGGTTGAAGAGGCTACTTGGGAGAAGGAGGCAGATATGCAAGAAAAATACCCACAGCTGTTTACAGATTCAGGTACTCCTTTTCGCCATTGTTTTCCTTCTTTTGATCGTTCGGGGACGAACGATGGGTAAATTGGTATCTATTGTAACGACCTGTTTAGTCGTTTAAAGCAGCAGACTGTAATTCTGGGAAAACTGGCTGGGACGACGGGTGTCACGACGGACCGTCGTAGTCACGACGGCCCGTCGTGGAGATTTTGTTCCATGACACTTAGAATTCTGAAATTGGATACTGAAAATCGACTCTCTGTAAATTGTGACGGACCTGCAGGACGTGCCGTCACATCCACGACGAACCGTCATGAGTTTCCGTTGCAAAACACTTCAACTTTTGAGAATTTGGTATAAGAAACGAGTTTCTGACCGTCAGGACGGAGGTGCAGGACGGACCGTCACAGGTGTGACGGGCCGTCACAGCCCACCTGGAATCTGGGGAGGTTGCGGCGACCACCGTGACGGACCGTCGCAGGCACGACGGCCCGTCACAGGTCACGCAGATCCCAGTCAGAATAGGATTCCTCTACACGTTTTAAGGGTCGTTTTGGACTATTCTTTCCTTAATTATAAAGATTGAGGGTTAATATTAATAAGTCTAATTACTTGGGGGTTAAAAGAGGTAACCTTAAGTTAATTAGTGGGTTTTATTGTCCTCTTTTACACTTAATTATATGTTAATTAGGGTAAGAGAAGGAGGGTTTGAATAAAACAAAAGAGAAAGAACAAGAGAGAAAAGAGAGACACGAATTGAGAGAGTATTGATCGATCGAAGAGGGAAGAGGAATACAAAGCTTGGGAGATTTCTTGTTGATTCCAATTCTTCGGTGGAGGTAGGTTATGGTTATGTTACGATATTCGTAGTGAACTCTTAATAGTGAATGTTATGTGTTGATAGTATTGTAAACCCTGCTATGTGCTTAAATTGTATGCTTGCATGATTATGATTATGAAATTGTGATGAATTAACAAAGCATGATGAAGCTATTGAATCCCAAATCTTGAAAGAACCCTAATTCGCTTGATATATTATATAATAAGATTGATGATGCCTTAGTATGAAAGAAGGCAGGATAGAATATGAAGATCGGGTGCCACGTTCCGGTACCAGGATAGAATGAATATGAGGATCGGAGTGTCACGTTCCGACACAAGGATAGAATATGAGGATCGGGTGCCACGTTCCGGTACCAGGATAGAATGAATATGAGGATCGGAGTGTCACGTTCCGACACCAGGATAGAATATGAGGATCGGGTGCCACGTTCCGGTACCAGGATAGAATGAATATGAGGATCGGAGTGTCACGTTCCGACACCAGGATAGAATATGAGGATCGGGTGCCACGTTCCGGTACCAGGATAGAATGAATATGAGGATCGGAGTGCCACGTTCCGGCACCAAGATAGAAATAGAGGAGCGGAGTGTCACGTACCGACACAAGAGGAAGAAAGATAATGAATCTTGAAAGATAATGAATATACTCTAACTAATGAACTACATTCCCAAATGAGTATGGTATTGAGGCTTGAGTCCTCATGTGTGAACTCGGTTGTGTTCATTGATGAATTAAACATTGCTATTGCTACATGTTGAGTATTGTAGTTGATTTACATTGTTATTGATATACTGTTCCCTATTTTGAGTTAGCCGATGATATCTACTCAGTACTTGTGGTTGTACTGACCCCCTACTTTTACGTTTTCTTCTTTGTTATTTGTGTAATGCAGCAAACGTTCCGTCAACTTCAACTCAACAGTAGATCTAGCCAGTCTTCACTTCATTGGAAATTCAGGGTGAGCTAATGCGTCTAGCTTGGACTGGGTCTTCTTCTTCAAGTCTTGATGCCTTGAACTTCCGGCATGGACTAGCTAGTAGTTGTTTTAGCTTCTTAGACAGTTTTAGTTTAGCAATTTGATATAGATGTTCTTGTGATGATGACTTCCAGATTTTGGGGATAATAATAATAGTTTTGAATTGTTTTTATTAATGAGTTAAGTCTTCCGCATTATTTTCTGTTGATATATCTTGAAATGTTAAGGTGTAGATGGGTTGGTTCGCTCACATAGGAGGGTAAATGTGGGTGCCAGTCGCGTCCCCGATTTGGGTCGTGACAGGAATAGGCATTTAGGAATAAAAACATGATTTAAATTGAGGGGTTGACACAAGTGAAAATTTAACATGGGGTTTTGGTTTTAACTATAAACTACAACAAAAACAACTAACACGAAATTAAAAACATTGCAAGGAGTTTTTGGGATGTGATTGATTATAGGCTTATATAGACAAAATGGTATTTGCAACTATTATTAAATAGTTTTAAATCAGTAACAAAGCTAGACTTTAGTGGGAATAAACTTTCTCCCAAAGTAATTACCCCGAATCAAGTTGGTTTAACTTGAGCACCAACATGCAAGCAAATAAGAATAGCCTACGCTTGAGTCCATTCACTCTCTTCGGTTGAATGTGTAGAAAATTATTTAGTATTCACTCTCTCGAGCTAAACTGATAACAACTCAACACCCACAAACCATCTATTCAGTAATCTTGGTTTCAAAATTTCTCTCTTGAGCAAGCCAAAAACATGAAAGCTGAACTAGAATGGTTAATATTGAACGGTGTTTGTGGTAAAAATAACTTTTAAACAATATGTAAACTAAAAATTAACAATACGCACAAGCTAAATCATCCCATATTCACATAATCACAACCCAAGTAAAAGGTTTTAGCTAGACATCATAAAAAGATAGAAATTTTTACAAAATTGTGTTCACATCAAGTAGGTAAGATTAATTTCGTCTTTACAAAGATTCAAATTGAAGAATCTCAAAGACAAACATCAAATTTCTCCATATGGCGAAACTTCAATTCTTCAAAGCTAACGAAACTTAGTCTAAATATCATAGTTCAAACTCAAAATTCTCACTAAGAAATACCCGGGGAATGAAATTTCATACTAAACATTATGTTTGAAAATGAATTTATAATCAGTACATGTATGTTGAGAAGGGATACGTAGTAAGTTGGGATCACTGGTCAGCTTGACGATTCGCCCTTTGGTTAGTTCCATCGCCATTTACTTTGGCCTGCATGACTCTCATGCTTTGTATCTTTGGGCGGTCCAACACTACATTGTGGAAACATTTTGCGACAATTAGGAGGTTTGAATGCTATAAGCTGAAACGCTGAAGGGACCTAACGATCACCAGTCCTTTCTTTTTTCTCTATTTCAGCTTGCTTCATTCATTTTTACAGATTAGTGTCCATGCTTTTTTTATCGATCCAAATACTTATAACTCAAATGTTCTACATCATCAAAAAACAAGCATTTGTATATACAATATATATCCAAATAAAACCCTAAATGAGTTCAAATGTAGGACTCATTAACACTCCGAACTTAAACCTTTGCTTGTCCTTATATACAAAAAGTTCAGCTGTTCCAAAAAGATGTCTCAAATAGTCCTACACAAGACTCAACCATGAATACCCACAAGACGACTCAAATTACTCATGCAAGGATCAATTATGCGCTCAAAAAATCAAGTTGGCACTCACCATTATCAAATATTCTCAAGTTCATGGTGCTTGTTTCAAATGCAAGTTAAAGGTCAACAAAGGTATTTGAATACCCTCACAGAAAGAATGATTCAATGTTTACCACAACAATTCAACAATTTATAGATATACAATCACAATCAACACTGACACTCACAAAAATGAATACATTTATGAGTACACTCATATGTTTTCCCTTTAGTTTCCTACAGGCACTTGTTTCATCTCACTCAAGATCAAAAAGAGTCATTTCAAGGCTTGTAATCGGGCTGAGTGTAAGGGTATAGTAAATTATTTATAAAAATAACACTACACACACATTTAAGATGTTAAATATCAAGTTATAAACAAACTTTTTAATAATAAACTACTTATAGCATATTATTATCAAGTTATAGCATATTAAGAAATATTATATTATTATCATTAATTTTTTAAAATAATAATTAACTTATTTTAATAATTCAATTACCATATTTAAACCAATGTAGTTAATTACACTTATTATTTTAAGTTACTTTTTTTAAACAAAACTCTTAATTAAAGTTATTTAAATTAAATATTATTTAGTAGCCTTTTTTAAGATAACTACAAAATTATAGGGTTTTTATCAAAATTTAAAAAATTACAGTTTTAAAACTGTAAAACAATATCTAAAAAAAAATAATTTATATTCCCCAAAATTTTTGTTCTTCCCCATTTATTTTCAAAATCATTACAATCGCACGTCTCTCAAAACCTTTCAACATTTTCACACGCTTTCACCATTTTAGCACGCCTAATTCTTCTCTCAAAATTCCATCTCTCTTAACACTATTCTTCAAGAATTCTCAAATAGTTCCATTCAAATCTTAATTTTTAGCACTCAAATCTTTAAATCTTGCAATAAACAAACCGTACAATGTCTAAAAGAAGCAATGAAACCCCAAGAAAAAGTAGAAGATTGAATGAAGAAGCAAGTTCAGACGATTTTCATGCTCCATCTTTCAAAATTTTATCACAAACACAAAATCCAAAGGAAAATGAGAAGAAGAGAAAAGGGAAAGAAAAGAAAAAAGAAGATGAATCCGAGAAAACGACTAAAGAATGAGGAAAGAAAAGTAAAGGAAAAGAAATCGAGGAATCATCAGAGTCTGAATCTGATTTTGTGGAAGAGTTGATTAAATCAAAATCCAAAAAAACCAAGAGCAAAAGAAGAAGAAACAGATAAACCCAAAAAAAGTTCAAAGGTTAGTAAAAGTTAATTTTTTAATTTTTTTTTATGTTCTGTTATTTTTTTTTTTCTTTTATTTGGGTATAAAATAGTTAAATACAATTTTGTGTAATTAAATAATGTAATAATTGTTTATGATTCCATATATGAATTTCTGTTTGAATAAATATTGTTTTTTTATGTATGATTCACCGTATGAATTGTGTATGATAAATGTATAAATTGTGTATGATTCACTATATAATTTTGTATGATTCAATGTATGCTTCACTGTATGATTCACTATATATATAACATGTGTATGAATTTTTTTTATCAAGTTTTTGGGTACTGTTTTCATTATATTATATATTTTTTCAATATATTATATAATAAGAAAATTATATAGGTTAAAATTTTATGATAACTGTATGAATTGTGTATGATTCACTGTATGAATTTTGTATGATTCACTGTATGAATTTTGTATGATTCACTCTATATATAAAATGTGTATGAATTGTGTATGATTAATGTATGAATTTTGTATGAATCACTGTATGAATTTTGTATGATTCACTGTATGATTCACTGTATGTATAAAATGTGTATGAATTTTTTTTTGGAAAGTTTTTGGGTACTGTTTACTAGTAATATTCATAATTAGTTATACTTTATATTTTGATTATGTTTTGTATACTATGTATATGAATTAGTTTTGTATTTACATGTGTATGAATATGTGTATGATTAATGTATTTAATTATTACATTTTTGTTAGGAGAAGAAGACACAAACACATCTGTCTTCATGTATTAACATGAATGTGTTTGCGGATTTATTGACCTTTTTAGGTCAAGATAAGTTTCAACAATTCCTAGATGAAACACCTTTTGGATTTTTTTATAATTTGCATCACATTAAAATCCATGTCAATTGTTGAGGCACTTATTTATAATGGGGAATGAAAATGTTAGGAATGACATGTTTGTCATTAAAGTAAATGGTAAAGAGTTACATTTTGGTCTAAAAGAGTTTGTTGCTATAACTGGTTTGAAATGTGGACCTATTTCTGATTTTGTTTCAGATCCACATGTTCAAAATAGACTCATTGCTGAAAATTTTGGAGATTTTAATTAAGTATCCAAGTCTGATTTTTATTAAAAGTTTAAATTGCATAATTTTTGGGAAGAAGATGATAAACTAAAAATCGGGATCCTGTACTTTATTTCTTCATTTCTCACTGCATCAGACCCTTCAAAGACAACAATTCCAAAATTGTATTTTGATTTGGTAGAGTCTGGACAGTATGCCACTTTCCCTTGGGCAAATGAGTGTTTTAATTTAACACTCAAAGCTTGCAATAAAAAATTCAAAAAAAATCCATCGTCATTCAAATTGAGCCAGTTCCACATAGCACTGCAGATATGGTTTTATGAGTGTTGTCATCCATTTGACAACACCATTGCTATACGTGTTTCAAATCGCACACAGAGAATACTGAACTGGAAGACTCCGAATGACGTCATTTTTTTGACGATTTAAAGAAAACAATTTTCACAACTCATGGGAATCAGGTATTTTTCTTATAATGTTATTACATTCAATATAATTCATTATAAACTATACATTTTTTTGTTGATGCAGCATATATTCAGAAATATTGACTTATCGGAAGAAGACTTAAATCTAATGGACGAAACCATTATAAATCAGTCCAGCAGCCACCAGGATTCAGAAAATTCAAGATCATCGGAAAATCGTGTTGTTCACATTGAACATAAAGTTCAAGAATTGAGAGCCAATATTGCAGAGGTACAAGTAAAATATTCAAATTAACATAATTTTGTATGAAATTACAGTACACGTATCAAATACTTATTTTTTTAATTAACAGGTTAAGACAGAGTTGAAAGAACTCAAAATCACTGTAAGTTCCAACATATTTTTATATAATTAATATAATGACTTTATAAAATATTAATGTATAAAATTTTTATGTTCACCGATAAGGTTCACAAGCACATGGCTGATATCAAGATATATGTTGATAACTCCACAAAAATGATAATTGATGAGATTCGATTGTCAAGAGGAGAACAAATACCTGAAGAACAACCAGAGGTATATATATATGTGTATACTTTATGTATGAATTTTGTTTGAAAAATATATTAATTCTGTTATTTTTATTTTCTGTTATTTGTGTATAAAATATTTAATATAAAAATTTTGTGTAATTAAATATTGTATGAATTATGTTTGATTCACTGTATGAAATTACAAATTTCTACATATTACACTATCAATTGATGAAACATGTATTTTTTATGTATGATTCACTTTATGAATTGTGTATGATTAACTGTATGAGATGTGTATGATCCACTGTATGAATTGTGTATGATTCAGTATACTATGTATGAAATGTGTATGCATTGTGTATAAATTTGTATGCATTGTATATAAATTTGTATGCATTGTATGAAATGTGTATGCATTGTGTATTAATTTTTTGTATCAAGTTTTATGATACTGGTCAATAGTAATATCCATAATTAGGTATACTTTATATTTTGATTTGTATATTGTGTATGAAATATTGTTGTAAGGTTGTTTGAAATGTGTATGATTATATTGTATCATGTTTTGTATACTGTCTGTATGTATTATGTATTTTTCAATATTATGTTGTAAGTTTATTAGATTGTGTATGATTCACTGCATTAGTTGTGTATTATATGTGTATGAATACATGTTTCAGGAAAACGTCAACCATCATGCTGCACAATATGATCCAACAGACATGCCTACAGAGACAATTCCACAACAAGTCCAAAGTTCAAACACAGCTGGTACACTATATTCATTTTTATCACATAAATTCAAATTTTGATGTATATGCAGCTCAAAAATCAACGGATGATTGTTTAAATGTTGATGCATCTACAGCGTCAAAATCATAACCACCAACATTGGACGATTATCCTGATTTTACCATGACACAAATAATTGCCCTGGATCCAATTCTTAATGCCACCACGACTCCAAATCTGTGAACAAGAAACAAGAATGTGGGTAAATACGACTCTTCTCCTTATATCAGAATGTCTGAAGGAGAAAACAGTTCAAATAGAGTACCTACATTCTTTCAAATCAAACATCCATTCCAAAATCACAATGGATTTGATGTACCAGACGAAATGATTGAGGAGTTCAATAAATGGATTTTCAAAGATGTGTCAAGCAGACGTGGCAGGTAATTTGTACGATGATAAAAATTATTTTAACTAATTTATAAAATACTAAATTAATATAACACTTTTTTAAACATATACAGAAAAGCAGCTTATTCCAAGATTAAAAACTCATTTCATCCTCAAATGGACTTTGGCGTTGTCAAAATCAGAGAGAAAGATTTTTTTCACATAATGAGTCAACCGGGCAGACCTTTGGAGGACGGGGTAAGACCTTTTTTTCAACTAAATATTATTTTTTTGAGTTGCAGTGATATATGTATGATTTCTGTATGTATATTTTATGTATGAAATATGTGTGAACAGTGAATGAATTAGATATGTATTTTTTTTTTGTTAAAACAACATATTAATACAATTGCAGTGATATATGTACTATTGCAGTGATATATGTATGTTTTCTGTATGTATATTTTCTGTATGAAATATGTGATATATGCTGTTTTTTATATGTATGTTTTCTGTATGAAATATGTGTGATATATGTATGTTTTTTGTATGTTTATTTTCTGTATGAAATATGTGTTAACAGTGAATGAATGAGATATGTATTTTTTTTATTAAAACAGCATATTAATACAATAATGTATTATCTCCGAAAGAAGGCAAAATACTCCCAAAATGTCACTTCTTACAGTACTATTGATTGTTGGTTTATGGCGTGGGTTGATAACATTGAGAAACAGTGGAGACAATCACAATGTGACATGAGATGCATATCACCGGACCATGATGTTGGACAATGCATTAGAGGATATAAGCTGCTTGCTAACATTCCGTGGGATAGGGTTGATGAAGTCATCATCCCAGTCAACATCAATGACAAATTCCACTGGTTTCTTGTTGTATTCCGAATAAAAAGTAGATGTCTATATGTATATGATTCGATGATGGGAGGATCTGTTCATTCAAGGAAAGTCAAAGAAGCCGTTGATAAGCTTGGAACCATGATTCCTTTATTTCTGACGAGCACAAGTTTTTATGGCAAAAGGCTTGATTTGTATGTGAATAATCTCCCTGATTATCAACAGAAGTCTCACTCTGAACCTCTAAGTATCAAGAATGTTACACATGTTCCTCAACAAGAAGAAAGTTCAAAGTATGTATATTTCTTACATTATTTTTTATTCATTTTAAATTGAAATTGCTAAAATTCATTACAAACTTTTTTTTCAATTTGTTTACAGTGATTGTAGTTTATACACATCTATATTTGCCGAATACATGAGCAATGGAGCTTTTGATATGTCACATATTGATATTGATTCAACATATCATCGTCAAAGATATGCAACATTACTTTGGCATTATGGGAAATCAAAGAATGATGAAGGCGCAATCAGTGAAAGTGAAGTTACAGTAACAGTTGCTAGCAAGAAGGGTGGACCTCGAACTCATAAACAACAAGTTATGGACACCACCAATTATCCTACTCAAAAATTCCGTATCATGAAGTAGAAATCTTCATGGCACATAGATAATTTATTTGAAAGACTTTTTTTTTTAACTTATGAACAATTTATGTATTTTCCCAGTTTTTTTTATTATGAATACTTTGATGGTTTTATATAAATTATTACTGATTATTACTAAATGTGTCTCACTTATATTAATTATATTGCTGGTATGAATACTGTATGAAAAATGTATGAATTATATCATACAATTATACATTAATAAATGTGTATCACCATCTTACATACATTATATGAATTATGAATGTCATATTAAAATTTGATATATAGTACATAGTATGAATTATATTACTGGTATGAATATTGTATGAAAAATGTATGAATTATATCATACAATTATACATTAATAAATGTGTATCACCATCTTACATATATTATTCATACCACTAATATACATACAATTTGTTTCTGTTTTTATTTTAAATTTGACTACTGATGGTTTTATATAAATTATTACTGATTATTACTAAATGTGTCTCACTTTAACGTATATGAAACTGTATGAATCATGTATGAAAATTATATGAATTATGAATGTCATATTAAAATTTGATATATAGTACATAGTAATGATATATGAAAAATATATGAATTATGACAAATTATAAAATATATTTTTCAAAATACAAACACAAACAAATTGTATGTACATTACTGATATGAATAATGTATGAAAACTGTATGAATACTGTATGACATTTGTATGAATATTAATATTATTCAATAAAAAAACATTTATAACAATGTAATGCCTCAATAACACAGATTTAACATTACGACATCATTGTTTTTGTACAGGATAATTTGAACAAGTCTTCCTATTGTGTCTAACCTGATAGCATCTACTGCATGTGCTTTTTGTCTTCTTGAATTTCACATCTGCGAATCCCTTCCACCGTTCAAGTTTGGGTCTTCCTGCTGCTCTTTTTGGACCAGGCAGCATCAAATTAGGATCTGAAATATAACTTGGTATATCCCATGTACTCTCGCACGGGATAGGCTCGACAGGAATGACATAAGCATCTTTGAAATTCTTGAGGCTATAAAAAGCAGAACAGAAATCTGCTTCATGTAACTTCCTGTACCGGAGAACAGCAATTGCATGACCACATGGCATCTCATAATGTTGAAATCTTCCGCAACTACACATCCTTGTGTTCAAATTTACTATGTATTTCTTTGTTCCTTCAGCTACAGCATGCAGATCAACAGCTGAAGGTATCACCTGTTTAAAAAAAAAAACTTTATACATACTGAAGATTATTATGAATTAAAAATACAAAACAGTTAAAAAATACCCTCATATTGCACGACAACGTAATACTTTTCTGTAGATAAACATCATATTTTTTTGTCAGATTAGATGTAGTCTTATCAGCCTCCTCTTGTGAATCCACCTCTGAATTGTCACCCTCATAAACTCAAGAAGTGAAATCACCAGTAACCTCCGTGCTAATCTTTTAACATTATTCAATGACTCCGCGATGTTTGAAGTCATCGTCCATGTGCGCTTACAATTCGAGTAAGCTCTTGACCATTTTCTATAACCAATATCAAACAAGTATGGTTGTATTCGCGTATCTATCTGATCTATTCTTCCCATAATTGTCTCAAACTATTTTTTTGTATAAGCTTTTGCCAATGAAAAGAACAACATCTTCAAATCTTCAGTATTTCTATTGAAATTCTTCAAAACATTGACTGATAAATGCCATATGCATGCCTAATGTTCTTATTCAGGATATACATTTGTTGTCCCTTTCCATATGCTTTCATTTCTGTCTGACATAAAACACATATTTTGTCTAACTCCATATGCTTCTCTAAATTGCTCGAAGATCCATGTCCATGAAGCATCATTTTCAGAATCTACTATCGCATACGCCAACGGAAGTATATGACCTGCTCATTAATTTTTTTTAAAAATATCACACAAATAAAAAATATCATTCATATACTTTTTCATTATATTATATAATTAGAAATTTATATAGGCTAATATTTTACCTCCCGGATCCAATGTGCTTGCAGTTAACATTGTACCACCATATGAACACTTTAATGCAGCACCATCAACAACTACAATTGGCCTACAATATTCCCAGCCCCTAATACATGCTTCTAAAGCAACAATGCATATAAAAATGTATCATCTTCATTCCTTTTTATTTTCAAAACAGATCCTGGATATGTTTGCTCCAAAATGTAAAAATAACCTGAAAATAACAGTCCAATTAATACATTAAAAATACATAGTTTATACATAGAAAATACACATAACTATTACTGTATAAATTTATTTTCGAAATTACCTGAAAATAATAGCCCAAATTCATACATAAAAAATACATATCTTACACATAAATAATACACAAAATTGTTTCTACACAACAAAATAAACAAATGTTTAAATTTATCATTATATTCGAAATTACCAGGTAATCTTGCATAAGATTCTGCTGGATCTCCTCGCACCAACTTTACTGCTTTTTCTTTAGCTCTCCATGCCTGTATGTATGTCAACGAGACACCATGCAATTTCAACATATCATCAGCTACATCTTTTTGAGTATATACCTTAGATGGATCAATATAATTATCCATTATCAATACAGCTACAACATTAGTTATCCTTGACGTCTGGCATAAACTCTTTCTCTAACACAACATGTATGTTGAGCAATATACTTCCGAACTTTAAATAAACTAGATTTATTCAAACTAGATGCCCTCATCATCCAAGAACAACTCTTAGAAATACAATGCAGATGATAACTGTTACAGAATTTAATAAAATATACATTACAATATATATACATTATAACAAAACAAAATAAATAAATAAATAAATTTAAACTTACTTAGATGAATTATAACATGCAACCCTAAAGCTGAACTTCTCAACAAGTCCAACATGCCTCATAACTTCCTTAAGGGTTTCTTTATTATTATAAATCTGATTTTCAGCTACAAATAAATTAGAATGATCAAATATTATATCATTATCTACTTCACTATTATCATTGAAAACTCCATCTAAATCCATTCCTGTAACGGCCTATTTAGTCATTTTGAGCAGCAAATTTTATTTCTGGAAAACTGGCTGAGACGACGGACCCCACGACGAACTGTCATGGGCACGACAGACCGTCGAGGGGGTCTCGTTTCAATACACATAGAAATTCTAAAATTTGGGTACTGAAATCGACTCTCTGAACTTCGTGACGACATGGCAGGACGGACCGTCGTGGGCACGACGGACCGTCACAGACTCTTCAAGGAAATTGAGTCTCTGAACTCTGTGACGGAGCAGCAGGACGGACCGTCCCAGGCACAATGGGCCTTCACAGGCTGCGTAAACCCAGACTGGGTCGGATTTCTGCTACATATTTTAAGGGGCGTTTTGGACTATTCCTTCTTTTATTATAAAGTTAGTGGGTTAATGTTAATAGTTTAATTACTTGGGGGTTAAAAGAGATAACCTTGAGTTAATTAGTGGGTTAATTCCTCATTCTTTATACTTAATTATATGCTAATTAGGGTAAAAGAAAGAGGGTTTGAATAAGAAAAATAGAAAGAACAAAGAGAGAGAGAGGATCGAATGAGAAAGAGGAGAAACGAAGAGGAAACAAAGCTTTGGGGAATTTGCTTGCTTGATCACTAATCTTCGGTGGAGGTAGGTTATGGTTTTTATGCTATTCGTAGTAAACTCTTAATAGCGGATGATATGTGTTGGTAATACTATCTCATCTTCTATAAGCTTAATTGTATGCTTGCATGAATGTGACTATATAATTGTGATAAAATAAGCATGATGAAGCTATTGAATCCCAAATCTTGAAAAACCCTAATCTCTTTGTTAATGATGATGCCTTGGTATAAGAGAAGGCTTGATGAACTAAAGTAATGAGAATGATGATGCCTTGGTATAAGAGAAGGCTTGATGAGTTGATAGAATGAGATTAGGGGATCGGAGTGTCACGTTCCGACACATAGAATTAAGGGATCGGGTGTCACGAACCGACACATAGATTTAGGGGATCGGGTGTCACGAACCGACACGTAGATTTAGGGGATCGGGTGTCACAAACAGACACGTAGATTTAGGGGATCGGGTGTCACGAACCGACACGTAGAATTAAGGGATCGGAGTGTCACGTTCCGACACATAGTAGTAGGGGATCGGAGTGTCACGTTCCGACACATAGTAGTAGGGGATCGGAGTGTCACGTACCGACACAAGAGGAATAAAGATAATGAGGGAGCGGAGTGTCACGTACCGACACAAGAGAAATAAAGATAATGAATCTTGAAAGATGCTAATATACTCAATCTAATGAACCTAATTCCCAAATGAGTATGGTATTGAGGCTTGAGTCCTCATGTGTGAACTTGGCAGTACTTATTAATAATTATAGAACTTGTCGTTGCTACATGTTGAGTATTGTAGTTGATTTTATAATATTACTTGATATATACTGTTCTCTATTTTGAGTTTGCCGATGATATCTACTCAGTACCCGTGTTTTGTACTGACCCCTACTTTTATGTTTTCTTCCTTGTTATTTGTGGAGTGCAGCAAAAGGACCGTCGTCTTCAACTCAATCGCAATTCTAGCCAGTCTTCGTCACATCGGATCTTCAGGGTGAGCTAATGCTTCTAGCTTGGACTGGATCTTCTTCCTCATGTCTTGATGCCTTGAAGTTCCGGCATGGACTAGCTTTTACTTGTTTTAGCTTCTTAGAATACTCTTAGTTTAGTAATTTGATCATAGATGTTCTTGTGGTGATGACTTCCAGATTTTTGGAAATAATAGATGTTGAATTTTAGAAGTTATTGAATTGGTTTTTATTAATGAGTTTAAGTCTTCCGCATTACTTTCTGTTGATATTACATTGAAATGTTAGGGTTTAGATTGGTTGGTTCGCTCACATAGGAGGGTAAGTGTGGGTGCCAGTCGCGACTCGGTTTTGGGTCGTGACAAACTTGGTATCAGAGCATTAGGTTCGTTGGTCTCATCACACAAGAACGAGTCTAGTAGAGTCTTAAGGAACGGTAGGGGGACGCCTTTACTTTTCTTTGAGAGGCTATAAGACTTTAGGAAAATTCCATTCGTTCTTTCTTTCTTTCGTGCTATTACTTGGATCCAATTGGTATCTAGGTGATACAAATTGGTATCTGACCATCTTAACTCTATTTGGCAGATGGTTAGAACTAGAGCAACAACTGCAGCAATACCAACACCGGCAAGACAGGATGCGTCCGAGCCAGCCACTGGGGCTTTAGCTCGGAGAGGAACAGTGGCGAGAGGCCGTGGAAGAGGTCGTGGGAGGACGTCCTCTAGAGGAAGAGGACAAGCACCTAGCCCATCTGGTACTAGGGCGGTGACTCCTCCACCCACTGAGGAAGTGGTAAGAGAGGGCGAGGAAGGGGAGAATGAACAAGTGCAGAATGAGGAATTACCACCCCAACCTACCCCAGAGATGATCAATTAGGTTCTTGCTTATCTTAGCGGGTTATCTGATCAGGGCCAGACACCTCCAGTGTTTGCTGCACCAGCACCCAGGGTCTGGAGGTACAACATGCAGCTACCGTGGCTCCCCACATGGATGCCTCATTGGAAATAGGCACGTTTCCTCGTCTGACTACAGGGCCTATAATGACAAATGACCAACATGAACTTTTCAGTAAGGTATTGAAATTGATACCTCCAGTCTTCAAGGGTGCTGAATCTGAGGATGCCTACGATTTTTTGGTTCACTGTCATGAGCTACAACACAAGATGGGTATAGTAGAACAGTTTGGTGTTGAGTTTGTGACTTATCAGTTTCAAGGGAACGCCAAAATGTGGTGGCGGTCACATGTTGAGTGTCAACCAACAGAGGCACCACCTATGACTTGGGCATCATTCTCTAGCTTGTTTATAGAGAAGTATATCCCCCGGACTTTGAGGGATAGGAAAAGAGATGAGTTCTTGAGCCTAGAGCAAGGTAGGATGTCGGTTACTGCATACGAGGCTATGTTTCGTGCATTATCCAGGTATGCCACCCAACTTTGTTTCAGTCCACAAGAGCGGATTCGCCGTTTTGTGGAGGGGTTGAGGTCAGAATTGCGGATTTCAGCCTTACAGGTAGTGGCTACGTCAAAATCCTTTCAAGAAGTGGTAGACTTCGTGATATAGGTGGAAGGAGTGAAGCCAGATGACTTCTCCATGGCATCAACATCAAAAAGGTTTCGAAAGGGAGGTGAGTTTAATGGTTCTTACTCTAGAGGAGAGGGTTCAGGAGGTTACTCAGTCCGACCAATTCAGTCTTCCCTACAGACTGTAGTTGGGGGTCCACCTCAGACCGATCAACACTTCTCCGAGAGACCTATGCTTGACTCAAGAGAGTGTTATGGATGTGGGGACACTGGACATATTAGGAGGAATTGTCCAAAACAGAGTTATAGACCCCTAATAGCTAGAGGTAGAGGTGGTCATGGTAGAGGCCGTTATTCTGGAGGACGTGGTGGTCGAGGTAATGGTGGTCACCAAAACGGCCAGGGTGATGGGCAAACTAGAGCCACTACAACACAACATGGTAGGGGCAACGGAAGGACAAGTAATGGGGCCCATTGTTACGCTTTCCCTTAGAGATCTGAAGCGGAGACATCTGATGCTGTCATCACAGGTAATCTTTTGGTTTGTGATTGCATGAATTATGTATTGTTTGTTTCTGGATCCACATTTTCTTATGTGTCTTCTTCATTTGTTACTGGTCTTAATTTACCTTCTGAATTACTTGACATGCCTATTCGTGTTTCTACTCCGGTGGGTGAGTCTGTGATAGTTGAAAAGGTGTATAGGTCTTGTTTGGTGACTTTTGTGGGGAGCAACACTTATGTAGATTTGGTTATCTTAGAAATGGTTGATTGTGATGTAATTCTGGGTATGACTTGGCTTTCTCCGAATTTTGCGATCTTGGATTGTAATGCTAAAACTGTGACGTTAGCCAAGCCTGGGACAGATCCGTTAGTGTAGGAGGGCGACTACACTTCTACTCTGGTTCGTATCATCTCCTTCCTTTGTGCTAAGAGAATGGTTAGTAAGGGGTGTTTATCTTTCTTGGCACATCTCAGGGATGACACTACCCAAGAACCTTCAATTGAGTCGGTTTCGGTAGTCCGTGAGTTTCTAGACGTGTTCCCTGCAGATCTTCCTGGTATGCCACCGGATAGAGATATTGATTTTTGCATTGATCTGGAACCGGGTACTCGCCCCATTTCTATACCCCCTTATAGAATGGCTCCCGCAGAGTTAAGAGTGTTAAAGGCCAAACTTCAAGAGTTGTTGAGCAAAGGCTTCATTAGACCAAGTGCATCTCCTTGGGTTGCTCCGGTGTTAATTGTGAAGAAGAAGGATGGGAGTTTTCGGATGTGCATAGACTATAGAAAACTGAATAAGGTAAATATTAAGACCAAGTATCCTCTTCCTCGCATTGATGACTTGTTCGATCAGTTACAAGGTGCTTGTGTCTTCTCTAAGATCGACTTAAGATCCGGTTATCATCAATTGAAAATACGGGCAACGGATGTGCCAAAGACTGCCTTTCGAACCAGGTATGGGCATTACGAATTTGTAGTGATGTCTTTTGGTCTTACGAATGCCCCTGCTGCGTTCATGAGTTTGATGAACGGGATTTTTAAGCCATATCTGGATCTCTTTGTGATCGTATTTATTGATGATATACTGATATACTCTAAAAGTAAGAAGGAACATGAGGAGCATTTGAGAATTGTATTGGAAATGTTGAGGGAGAAAAAGCTTTATGCCAAGTTCTCTAAGTGTGAGTTTTGGCTAGATGCAGTGTCCTTCTTGGGGCACGTGGTTTCTAAGGATGGAGTAATGGTGGATCCTTCTAAGATTGAGACAGTGAAGAATTGGGTAAGACCTACTAATATGTCAGAAATAAGGAGCTTTGTTGGTTTAGTTAGCTATTATCGTCGATTTGTCAAGGGATTCTCTTCCATTGCTTCCCAATTGACAAACTTGACTAAGCAGAATGTTCCATTTGTATGGTCGGACGAATGTGAGGAAAGCTTTCAGAAGCTCAAGACTTTGTTGACTACTGCACCAATTCTCACCTTGCCCGTGGAAGGTAAGAATTTCATTGTTTATTGTGATGCATCCTATTAGGGTTTGGGTGCAGTGCTAATGCAAGAGAAGAATGTGATTTCTTATGCTTTAAGACAATTAAAAGTGCATGAACATAACTATCCAACTCATGATTTGGAATTGGCCGCGGTAGTGTTTGCATTAAAGAAATGGAGGCACTATTTATATGGGGTTAAGTGTGAGGTCTATACGGATCATCGTAGCCTACAGTATGTCTTTACTTAGAAAGATTTGAACTCTATACAGAGGAGATGGATGGAACTACTGAAGGACTACGACATCACTATCTTGTATCATCCGGGAAAAGCGAATGTTGTGGCGGATGCTTTAAGTAGAAAGGCGGGAAGCATGGGAAGTCTAGCTCACTTGCAAGTTTCTAGACGCCCATTGGCTAGAGAGGTTCAGATTCTGGCTAATGACCTTATGAGGTTAGAAGTAAATGAGAAGGGAGGATTGTTAGCTTGTGTGGAGGCAAGATCTTCCTTCCTTGACAAGATTAAGGGAAAGCAGTTTAATGATGAGAAATTGATCCGGATCCGAGATAAAGTGTTGCAAGCAGAGGCTAAAGAAGCAACAATCGATGAGGAAGGTGTTTTGAGGATTAAGGGAAGGGTATGTGTACCCCGCGTCGATGATTTGATCAACACTATTCTGACGGAGGCTCATAGTTCAAGGTATTCTATACATCCGGGTGCAACCAAGATGTACCGTGTCCTAAAGCAACACTTTTGGTGGAGTAGAATGAAGCGTGATATTGTTGATTTTATTGCCAAATATCCAAACTGTCAACAAGTAAAGTATGAACACCAGAGGCCCGGAGGAACACTTCAGAGAATGCCCATTCCTGAATGGAAGTGGGAGAGAATTGCAATGGATTTCGTGGTTGGTCTTTCAAAGACAATAGGTAAGTATGACTCTATTTGGGTGATTGTTGATAGGTTAACTAAGTCTGCTCAATTCATTCCGGTCAAGGTGACTTATAATGCAGAGAAGTTAGCCAAAATCTATATCTCAAAAATTGTTTGGTTGCATGGGGTTCCACTCTCCATCATATCAGATAGAGGTACGCAGTTTACTTCTATGTTTTGGAAAACATTGCATGCGGATTTGGGTACTAGGTTGGACCTTAGTACTGCGTTCCGTCCTCAGACCGATGGTCAGTCTGAGCGAACGATTCAAGTGTTGGAGGATATGCTTCGTGCATGTGTGATAGAATTTGGTGATCATTGGGATATCTTCTTACCCTTAGCGGAGTTTTCATACAATAATAGTTATCACTCAAGTATTGACATGGCCCCATTTGAAGCATTGTATGGTAGGAGATGTAGGTCTCCCATTGGGTGGTTTGATGCATTTGAGGTTAGACCCTGGGGTACTGACCTTTTGAGGGATTCATTAGAGAAAGTGAAATCTATTCAAGAAAAGCTTTTAGCGGCGCAAAGTAGGCAAAAGAAATATGCGGATCGAAAGGTTAGAGATTGGAGTTCATGGAGGGTGAACAAGTCTTGTTGAAGGTTTTGCCCATGAAAGGGGTGATGCGGTTTGGTAAAATAGGTAAGCTAAGCCCAAGGTACATTGGACCATTTGAAGTACTTAAGTGATTAGGGGAGGTGGCTTACGAATTAGCCTTGCCTCCAGGGCTGTCCGGAGTGCATCTGGTATTTCATGTGTCTATGTTGAAAAGATACCATGGGGATGGAAACTACATCATTCGATGGGATTCAGTTCTGCTTGATGAGAATTTGTCTTATGAGGAGGACCCTGTTGCCATTCTAGTTGGAGAAGTCCGCAAGCTGAGGTCAAGGGAGATTGCATCCATCAAAGTTCAATGGAAGAATCGACCGGTTGAAGAGGCTACTTGGGAGAAGGAGACTGATATGCGAGAAAGATACCCACACCTGTTTACAGATTCAGGTACTCCTTCTGGCCCTTGTTTTCCTTCCTGTGATCGTTCGAGGACGAACGATGGGTAAATTGGTATCTATTGTAACGACCTGTTTATTCGTTTTGAGCAGCAAATTTTATTTCTAGAAAACTGGCTGAGACGACGGACCCCACGACGGACCGTCATGGGCACGACGGACCGTCGAGGGGGTCTCGTTTCAAAACACTTTGAAATTCTGAAATTTGGGTACTGAAATCGACTCTCTGAACTTCGTGACGACATGGCAGGACGGACCGTCGTGGGCACGACGGACCGTCACAAACTCTTCAAGGAAATTGAGTCTCTGAACTCTGTGACGGAGCAGCAGGACGGACCGTCGCAGGCACGACGGGCTGTCACAGGCTGCGTAAACCCAGACTGGGTCGGATTTCTGCTACATATTTTAAGGGGCGTTTTGGACTATTCCTGCTTTAATTATAAAGTTAGTGGGTTAATGTTAATAGTTTAATTACTTGGGGGTTAAAAGAGATAACCTTGAGTTAATTAGTGGGTTAATTCCTCATTCTTTATACTTAATTATATGCTAATTAGGGTAAAAGAAAGAGGGTTTGAATAAGTAAAATAGAAAGAACAAAGAGAGAGAGAGAGAGAGGATCGAACGAGAAAGAGGAGAAACGAAGAGGAAACAAAGCTTTGGGGAATTTGCTTGCTTGATCACTAATCTTCGGTGGAGGTAGGTTATGGTTTTTATGTTATTCGTAGTAAACTCTTAATAGCGAATGATATGTGTTGGTAATATTATCTCATCTTCTATATGCTTAATTGTATGCTTGCATGAATGTGACTATATAATTGTGATAAAATAAGCATGATGAAGCTATTGAATCCCAAATCTTGAAAAACCCTAATCTCTTTGTTAATGATGATGCCTTGGTATAAGAGAAGGCTTGATGAACTAAAGTAATGAGAATGATGATGCCTTGGTATAAGAGAAGGCTTGATGAGTTGATAGAATGAGATTAGGGGATCGGAGTGTCACGTTCCGATACATAGAATTAAGGGATCGGGTGTCACGAACCGACACATAGATTTAGGGGATCGGGTGTCACGAACCGACACGTAGATTTAGGGGATCGGGTGTCATGAACCGACACGTAGATTTAGGGGATCGGGTGTCACGAACCGACACGTAGAATTAGGGGATCGGAGTGTCACGTTCTGACACATAGAAGTAGGGGATCAGAGTGTCACGTTCTGACACATAGTAGTAGGGGATCGGAGTTTCACGTACCGACACAAGACGAATAAAGATAATGAGGGAGTGGAGTGTCACGTACCGACACAAGAGAAATAAAGATAATGAATCTTGAAAGATGCTAATATACTCAATCTAATGAACCTAATTCCAAAATGAGTATGGTATTGAGGCTTGAGTCCTCATGTGTGAACTTGGCAGTACTTATTAATGATTATAGAACTTGTTGTTGCTACATGTTGAGTATTGTAGTTGATTTTATAATATTACTTGATATATACTGTTCTCTATTTTGAGTTGGCCGATGATATCTACTCAGTACCCGTGTTTTGTACTGACCCCTAATTTTATGTTTTCTTCCTTGTTATTTGTGGAGTGCAGCAAAAGGACCGTCGTCTTCAACTCAATCGCAATTCTAGCCAGTCTTCGTCACATCGGATCTTCAGGGTGAGATAATATTTCTAGCTTGGACTGGAACTTCTTCCTCATGTCTTGATGCCTTGATGTTCCGGCATGGACTAGCTTTTACTTGTTTTAGCTTCTTAGAATACTCTTAGTTTAGTAATTTGATTATAGATGTTCTTGTGGTGATGACTTCTAGATTTTGGGAAATAATAGATGTTGAATTTTAGAAGTTATTGAATTGGTTTTTATTAATGAGTTTAAGTCTTCCGCATTACTTTCTGTTGATATTACATTGAAATGTTAGGGTTTAGATTGGTTGGTTCGCTCACATAGGAGGTAAGTGTGGGTGCCAGTCGCGGCTCGGTTTTGGGTCGTGACAATTCCGATCAAACGGATAGAATTGTTGGAGTATAGATCTATACTATTCTGTGATAATCTAACATCAGAATTTATTATATCATTAACTATAACTCTATTACATTCGTTATACTGCCCACAATCTTTCAAAGTGATGCATAATGGATATCTTGTAAAAAAAATCCAAATTCACCCTCATCTGATCTAGATAAACCTTTACCCCAACATCATTATGAATTTTTATAGGTGGACACATTTCGCTAACTATGTACTTTATCTCAACAGAATTTAGATTTTCTTCTATGTTTAGCTCAGTTACTATAGAATTAACTAAACCAGTATAAAGAGTAGAAGTATCGTATAGGATGACCTCCACTTCAAAGTCGACGTATTTCCCTGTTTCACAACATTAAAATTACATTCAGTGCATCCCATAATAAAATTAAAAATTTATTCATACACAATTAACACAGATTTCATACACAATTTATATACAAGTAACTGTTTAGCACACAATTCATACACTTCATACAAAAATAATACAAATTTCATACACAATTTAATACTCAATTACTACACTGTTTATACACTATTGTAATTTACTAAACAATTATTACATTGTTTATTACACTCTAAATACCATTTTATACAAAATTAAAACACAAATCATACAATGTTTACCACACATTTTATACAGTTTGTACAGAAAATAATGCACACTTTATCCATATTTTAATACACAATTACCACACTGTTTATACACTATTTTAATTTAATACACATTTAATACATTGTTTACTACAAAACTAATACACAAATCACACAAAATTATATACAAGACACTTGTATATACAATAACAAAAATGTAAATCAATAAAAAATTTAACAAAACAATTTTTATACATACTGCATACTACACAACTAACTACTACTATCACGACCCAAAACCGGGCCGCAACTGGCACCCCCACTTACCCTTATATGTGAGCGAACCAACCAATCTATACCTTAACACTTCAATGTATATCAACAGAAAGAAATGCGGAAGACTTAAACTCATTAATAAAAATCAATCCAATAACTATTAAAATTCAACATCTATTATTCCCCAAAATCTTGACGTCATCATCACAAGAACATCTATCCTCGAATTTCTAAACTCAAAATGTCTAAGAAGCTAAAACAAATGAAAGCTAGTCCATGCCGAAAGTTCAAGGCATCAAGACTTGAAGAAGAAGATCCAGTCCAAGCTAGAAGCATTAGCTCATCCTGAATTTCCGATGTAGTGAAGGCTGGCTAGAATTACTGTTGAGTCGAAGACGACGGCACGTTTGCCGCATTCCACAAATACAAAGAAGAAAACATAAAAGTAGGGGTCAGTACAAAACACGGGTACTGAGTAGATATCATCGGCCAACTCAAAATAGAAAACAATATATACCAATTAATATCATAAAATCAACTATGATACTCAACATGTAGCACAACAAGTACTTTCATCATTAAAAAATACCGCCAAGTTCGAACATGAGGACTCAAGCCTCAAGACCATACTCATTTGGGAATTAGGTTCATTAGATTGAGTATATTAGCATTTTTCAAGATTCATTATCTTTATTTCTCTTGTGTCGGTACGTGACACTCCGCTCCCTCATATTCTTTATTCCTCTTGTGTCGGTACGTGACACTCCGATCCCCTACTACTATGTGTCGGAACGTGACACTCCGATCCCCTAAACCCACGTGTCGGTTCGTGACACCCGATCCGCTAAATCTACGTGTCGGTTCGTGACACCCCGTCCCCCTAAATCTACGTGTCGGTTCGTGACACCCGATCCCCTAATACTACGTTTTGGTTCGTGACACCCGGTCCCCCTAAATCTACGTGTCGGTTCGTGACAACCGATCCCCTAATACTACGTGTCGGTTCGTGACACCCGATCCCTTAATTCTATGTGTCGGTACGTGACACTCCGATCCACTAATATCATTCTATCAATTCATCAAGCCTTCTCTTATACCAAGGCATCAGCATTCTCATTACTTTAATTCATCAAGCCTTTTCTTATACTAAGGCATCATCAATCTCATTACTTTAGTTCATCAAGCCTTCTTTATTACCAAGGCATCATCATTAACAAAGAGATTAGGGTTTTGCAAGATTTTGGGATTCAATAACTTCATCATGCTTAAATAATCACAATTATATAATCACATTCATGCAAGCATACAATTAAGCACATAGCAGGGTTTACAATACTATCAATACATATCATTCGCTATTAAGAGTTTACTACGAATAGCATAGAATAACCATAACCTACCTCCACCGAAGATTAGTGATCAAGCAAGAATTTTCCCAAAGCCTTGTGTTTTCCTCTTCGTTTTCCTTTCTCGTTCGATCCTCTCTCTCTCTCTTTGTTCTTTCTATTTTCTTTCTTATTCCAAAACCCTCTTTCTTTTACCCTAATTAGCATATAATTAAGAATAAAAGATTGCAATAATGACCCTCTAATTAACTTAAGGTTACCTCTTTTAACCCCCAAGTAATTAGAATTATTAACATTAACCCACTAACTGTATAATTAAAGAAGGAATAGTCCAAAACGTCCCTTAAAACACTTATAGAAATCCAACCCAGACTGGGATTACGCAACCTGTGACGGCCCGTCGTGCCTGCGACGGTCCGTCCTGCAGGTCGTCGCAAAGTTCAGAAACTCAATTTCCACCAAAGAGTCTGTGACGGTCCGTCACGCCTGTGATGGTCCGTCTTGCCATTCCGTTACGAAGTTCAGAGAGTCGATTTCAGTACCCAAATTTCAGAATTTCTAAGTGTTCTGAACCGAGACCCTACGACGGTCCGTCGTGCCCATGACGGTCCGTCGTGGGGTCCGTCGTCTCAGCAAATTTTCCAGAATTAAAATCTGCTGCTATAAAAGACTAAACAGGTCGTTACAATAGATACCAATTTACCCATCGTTCGTCCTCTAACGATCACAAGAAGAAAAACAAGGGCGAGAAGGAGTACCTGAATCTTTAAACAGATGTGGGTATCTTTCTTGCATATCGGCCTCCTTCTCCCAAGTGGCTTCTCTAACCGGCCGATTCTTTCATTGCACCTTGATGGTTGCAATCTCCCTTGACCTCAACTTGCGAACTTCTCTATCGAGAATAGCAACAGGCTCCTCCTCATAAGACAAATTCTCATCAAGCAAAACTGAATCCCAACGGATAATGTAGTTTCCATCCCCATGATATCTTTTCAACATAGACACATGAAATACCGGATGCACTCCGGACAGCCCTGGAGGCAAGGCTAACTCATAAGCCACCTCCCCTACTCGCTTAATTACTTCAAAGGGACCAATATACCTCGATCTTAGTTTACCTCTTTTACCAAACCGCATCACCCCTTTCATGGGCGAAACCTTCAACAAGACTTATTCACCCTCCATGAACTCTAAGTCTCTAACCTTTCGATCTGCATATTCCTTTTGTCTACTTTGCGCCGCTAAAAGATTTTCTTGGATGCATTTCACTTTATCTAACGATTCCCTCAGAAGGTCAGTACCCCAAGGTCTAACCTCAAATTCATCAAACCACCCAATGGGAGACCTACATCTTTTACCATACAATGCTTCAAATGGGGCCATGTCAATACTTGAGTGATAACTGTTATTGTATGAAAACTCCGCTAAGGGTAAGAAGTTATCCCACTGACCACCAAAATCTATCACACATGCACAAATCATGTCCTCCAACACTTGAATCGTTCGCTCAGACTGACCATCGGTTAGAGGATGGAACGCAGTACTAAGGTCCAACCTAGTACCCAATTCCGCATGCAATGTTTTCCAAAACTTAGAAGTAAACTGCGTGCCTCTATCTGATATGATGGAGAGTGGAACCCCATGCAACCGAACAACTTCTGAGATGTAAAGTTTGGCTAACTTCCCTGCATTGTAAGTTACCTTGACCGGAATGAAGTGAGCAGACTTATTTAACCTATCAACAATCACCCAAATGGAGTCATACTTACCCATTGTCTTGGGAAGACCAACCACGAAGTCCATTGCAATTCTCTCCCATTTCCATTCAGGAAAGGGCATTCTCTGAAGCGTTCCTCCAGGCCTCTGGTGTTCATACTTTACTTGTTGACAGTTTGGACATTTGGCAATAAAATCAACAATATCACGCTTCATTCTACTCCACCAAAAGTGTTGCTTTAGGTCACGGTACATCTTGGTTGCACCATGATGTATAGAATACCTTGAACTATGAGCCTCTATTAGAATAGTGTTGATCAAATCATCGACGCGGGTACACATACCCTTCCCTTAATAATCAGAACACCTTCCTCATCGATTGTTGCTTCTTTAGCCTCTCCATGCAACACTTTATCTCGAATCCGGATCAACTTCTCATCATTAAACTGCTTTCCCTTAATCTTGTCAAGGAAGGAAGATCTTGCCTCCACACAAGCTAACAATCCTCCCTTCTCATTTACTTCTAACCTCATTAGGTCATTAGCCAGAATCTGAACCTCTCTAGCAAATTGGCGACTACAAGCTTGCAAGTGAGCTAGGCTTCCCATGCTTCCCGCCTTTCTACTTAAAGCATCTGCCACAACATTCGCCTTCCCGGATGATACAAAATAGTGATGTCGTAGTCCTTCAGTAGTTCCATCCATCTCCTTTGTCTCAAGTTCAAATATTTCTGAGTAAAAATATACTGTAGGCTGCGATGATCCGTGTAGACTTCACACTTAACGCCATATAGATAGTGTCTCCATTGCTTTAATGCAAACACCACCGTGGCCAATTCCAAATCATGGGTCGGATAGTTACGTTCATGCACCTTTAATTGTCTTGAAGCATAAGCAATCACATTCTTCTCTTGCATTAGCACTGCACCCAACCCAGAATAGGATGCATCACAATAAACAATGAAGTTCTTACCTTCCACGGGCAAGGTGAGAATTGGTGCAGTATTCAACAAAGTCTTGAGCTTCTGAAAGCTTTCCTCACATTCGTCCGACCATACAAATGGAACATTCTGTTTAGTCAAGTTCGTCAATTGGGAAGCAATGGAAGAGAATCCCTTGACAAATCGACGATAATAGCTAGCTAAACCAACGAAGCTCCTTATTTTTGACACATTCGTGGGTCTTACCCAATTCTTCACTGTCTCAATCTTAGAGGGATCTACCATCACTCCATCCTTAGAAACTAAATGTCCCAAGAAGGACACTGCATCTAGCCAAAACTCACACTTAGAGAACTTGGCATAAAGCTTTTTCTCCCTCAACATTTCCAATACAATTTTCAAATGCTCCTCATGTTCCTTCTTACTTTTAGAGTATATCAGTATATCATCAATAAATACGATCACAAAGAGATCCAGATATGGCTTAAAAATCCCGTTCATCAAGCTCATGAACGTAGTAGGGGCATTCGTAAGACCAAAAGACATCACTACAAATTCATAATGCCCATACCTGGTTCGAAAGGCAGTCTTTGGCACATCCGTTGCCCGTATTTTCAATTGATGATAACCGGATCTCAAGTCAATCTTAGAGAAGACACAAGCACCTTGTAATAGATCGAACAAGTCATCAATGCGAGGAAGAGGATACTTGTTCTTAATAGTCACCTTGTTCAACTGCCGGTAGTCTATGCACATCCAAAAACTCCCATCCTTCTTCTTCACAAACAAAACCGGAGCACCCCAAGGAGATGCACTTGGTCTAATGAAGCCTTTGCTCAACAACTCTTGATGTTGGGCCTTTAACTCTCTTAACTCCGCGGGAGCCATTCTATAATGGGGTATAGAAATGGGGCGAGTGCCCGGTTCAAGATCGATGCAGAAGTCAATATCCCTATCCGGTGGCATACCAGGAAGATCTGCAGGGAACACATCTAAAAACTCACGGACTACCACAACCGACTCAATCGAAGGTACTGGGGTAGTGTCATCCTTGAGATGTGCCAATAAAGCTAAACACCCTTTACTAACCATTTTCTTAGCACGAAGAAAGGAGATGATACGCACCGGATTGGAAGTGTAGTCGCCCTCCCACACTAACGGATCTGTCCCAGGCTTGGCTAACGTCACAGTCTTAGCATTACAATCCAAGATCGCAAAATTCGGAGAAAGCCAAGTCATACCCAGAATTACATCAAAGTCAACCATTTCTAAGATAACAAAATCTACATAGGTGTTACTCCCCACAAAAGTCACCAAACAAGACCTATACACTTTTTCAACTATCACAGACTCACCCACCGGAGTTGAAACACGAATAGGCAAGTCAAGTAATTCGCAATGTAAATTAAGACCATTAGAAAATGAGGAAGATACATAAGAAAATGTGGATCCGGGATCAAACAATACAGAAGCCATGCAATCACAAACCAAAAGATTACCTGTGATGACAGCATCCGATGCCTCCGCTTCAGACTGCCCAGGGAAAGCGTAACAATGGGCCCTATCGTTTGTCTGTCCGTTGCCCCTACCATGTTGTGATGTAGTGGCTCCAGTTTGCCCATCACCGCGGCCGTATTGGTGACCACCATTACCTCGACCACCACGTCCTCCAGAATAACGGCCTCTACCATGACCACCTCTACCTCTAGCTATTGGGGGTCAATAACTCTGTTTTTGACAATTTCTCCTTATATGTCCATTCTACCCACACCCATAACACTCTCTAGAGTCAAGCATAGGTCTCTCAGAGAAGTGTTGACCGGTCTGAGGTGGACCCCCAACTACAGTCTGTAGTGAAGACTGAATTGGTCGAACTGAGTAACCTCCGGAACCCTGTCCTCTGGAGTAAGAACCATTAAACTCACCTCCCTTTCGAAACCTTTTTGATGTCGATGCCATGGTGAATTCATCCGTCTTCACTCCTTCCACCTCTACCACGAAATCTACCACTTCTTGGAAGGATTTTGCCGTAGCCGCTACCTGTAAGGCTGAAATCCGCAACTCTGACCTCAACCACTTCACAAGACGACGAATCCGCTCTTGTGGACTGAAACAAAGTTGGGTGGCGTATCTGGATAGTGCACGAAACTTGGCCTCATATGCAGTAATCGACATCCTACCTTGCTCTAGACTTAAGAATTCATCTCTTTTCCTATCCCTCAAAGTCCGTGGGATGTACTTCTCCATAAACAAGCTAGAGAATGAGGCCCAAGTCATAGGTGGTGCCTCTGTTGGTTGACACTCAACATGTGACCGCCACCACATTTTGGCGTTCCCTTGAAACTGATAACTCACGAACTCCACACCAAACCGTTCTACTATACCCATCTTGTGTAGTAGCTCATGACAATCAACCAGAAAATCGTAAGCATCCTCAGATTCAGCACCCTTTAAGACTGGAGGTTTCAATTTCAAGAACATACTGAAAAGTTCATGCTGATCATTTGTCATTATAGGCCCTGTAGTAAGACGAGGAAACGTGCCTATTTCCAATGAGGCATCCATACGGGGAGCCATAGTGGCTGCATGTTGTACCTCTGAAACCGGAGGTGTTGGTGCAGAAAAAACTGGAGGTGCCTGACCCTGATCAGATAACCTGCTAAGATAAGCAAGAACCCGATTGATCATCTCTGGGGTGGGTTGGGGTGGCAATTCCTCATTTTGCACTTGTTCATTCTCCCCTTCCTCACCCTCTCTTACTAGTTCCTCAGTTGGTGGAGGAGTCACCGCCCTAGCATCAGATGGGCTAGGTACTTGTCCTCTTCCTCTAGAGGACGTCCTCCCACGACCTCTACCACGGCCTCTTGCCACTACTCTTCCTCGAGCTACAGCCCCAGTGCCTGGCTCAGACGTTTCTTGTCTTGCCGGTGTTGGTGTTGGCGCGGTCGTTGCTCTAGTTCTAACCATCTGCGAAATAGAGTGAAGATGGTTAGATACCAATTTGTATCACCTAGATACCAATTGGATTCAAGTAGTAGCACGAAAGAAAGAAAAAAAGAATGGAATTTTCCTAAAGTCTTATAGCCTCTCAAAGAAACGTAAAGGCGTCCCCCTACCGTTCCTTAAGACTCTACTAGACCCGTTCTTGTGTGATGAGACCAACGAACCTAATGCTCTGATACCAAGTTTGTCACGACCCAAAACCGGGTCGCGACTGGCAACCACACTTACCCTCCTATGTGAGCGAACCAACCAATCTAAACCTTAACATTTCAATGTATATCAACAGAAAGTAATGCGGAAGACTTAAACTCATTAATAAAAACCAATCCGATAACTATTAAAATTCAACATCTATTATTCCCCAAAATCAGGAAGTCATCATCACAAGAACATCTATCCTCGAATTTCTAAACTAAAAATGTCTAAGAAGCTAAAACAAATGAAAGCTAGTCCATGCCGAAAGTTCAAGGCATCAAGACTTGAAGAAAAAGATCCAGACCAAGCTAGAAGCATTAGCTCACCCTGAATTTCCGATGTAGTGAACGCTGGCTAGAATTACTGTTGAGTCGAAGACGACGGCACGTTTGCTGCATTCCACAAATACAAAGAAGAAAACATAAAAGTAGGGGTCAGTACAAAACATGGGTACTGAGTAGATATCATCGGCCAACTCAGAATAGAAAACAATATATACCAAGTAATATCATAAAATCAACTATGATACTCAACATGTAGCACAACAAGTACTTTCATCATTAATCAATACCGCCAAGTTCGCACATGAGGACTCAAGCCTCAATACCATACTCATTTGGGAATTAGGTTCATTACATTGAGTATATTAGCATCTTTCAAGATTCATTATCTTTATTTCTCTTGTGTCGGTACGTGACACTCCGCTCCCTCATATTCTTTATTCCTCTCGTGTCGGTACGTGACACTCCGATCCCCTACTACTATGTGTCGGAACGTGACACTCCGATCCCCTAAACCTACGTGTCGGTTCGTGACACCCGATCCCCTAAATCTACGTGTCGGTTCGTGACACCCGGTCCCCCTAAATCTACATGTCGGTTCGTGAAACCCGATCCCCTAATACTACGTGTCGGTTCGTGACACCCGGTCCCCCTAAATCTAATTGTCGGTTCGTGACACCCGATCCCCTAATACTACGTGTCGGTTCGTGACACCCGATCCCTTAATTCTATGTGTCGGAACGTGACATTCCGATCCACTAATCTCATTCTATCAATTCATCAAGCCTTCTCTTATACCAAGGCATCATCATTCTCATTACTTTAATTCATCAAGCCTTTTCTTATACTAAGGCATCATCAATCTCATTACTTTAGTTCATCAAGCCTTCTTTATTACCAAGGCATCATCATTAACAAAGAGATTAGGGTTTTGCAAGATTTTGGGATTCAATAACTTCATCATGCTTAAATAATCACAATTATATAATCACATTCATGCAAGCATACAATTAAGAACATAGCAGGGTTTACAATACTATCAATACATATCATTTGCTATTAAGAGTTTACTATGAATATCATGGAATAACCATAACCTACCTCCACCGAAGATTAGTGATCAAGCAAGAATTTTCCCAAAGCCTTGTGTTTTCCTCTTCGTTTCTCCTTTCTCGTTCGATCCTCTCTCTCTCTCTTTGTTCTTTCTATTTTCTTTCTTATTCCAAAACCCTCTTTCTTTTACCCTAATTAGCATATAATTAAGAAAAAAAGATGGCAATAATGACCCACTAATTAACTTAAGGTCACCTCTTTTAACCCCCAAGTAATTAGACTTATTAATATTGACCCACTAACTGTATAATTAAAGCAGGAATAGTCCAAAACGTCCCTTAAAACAGTTAAAGAAATCCGACCCAGACTGGGATTACGCAACCTGTGACGGCTCGTCGTGCCTGCGACGGTCCATCCTGCAGGTCGTCGCAAAGTTCATAAACTCAATTTCCACCAAAGAGTCTGTGACGGTCCGTCCTGCCATTCCGTTACGAAGTTCAGAGAGTCGATTTCAGTACCCAAATTTCAGAATTTCTAAGTGTTCTGAAACGAGACCCTACGACGGTCCGTCGTGCCCATGACGGTCCATCGTGGGGTCCGTCGTCTCAGCCAATTTTCCAGAATTAAAATCTGCTGCTCAAAACGACTAAATAGGTCGTTACAACTACATACAATCTAAAATACAATTTCATAGTCATTTATCCAATTTAATATAAAAATAATATATACAGTTAATTCAATTTCATACTCAATTGATTTTCGTATATATTGTTCATACTTTATATATATACATTAAAAATACAAAATGTATACATTATTAATATAAAATTTCAGATAATGTTCTAATGTTTCAAAAACAAAAAATTTGCTAAATTATCAAAAAATTTAAAATATTAAATTTTAACCAGTAATAACATTTACCATCACTCTTCGTTTTAATTTACACATGAAAATAGATTTAACACTAAGAAATTTTTATTAATAGAAACACTGAATTAATGTTTCAAAAAAACATATATATCATTTTAACATATGCAATATAACACAGGGAAAAAAAAACGACACATTACTAAAATATAAAAAAAAAACTAACCTGATGAATTCCATTTGCCACCATGTTTAATTAAAATTGACACAAATTTCTCCATCAAATCAAATCTAAACTTTTTTCAACCTTCAATTTTGATTGTTTTATGAATATAGTTAAATTTCTGGAAAAAAAAATTAAAACACATTTATGGAAAGAAAGATAACAGAATATAATTTTTTTAGGATAAAAAATCAAAAACAATTACCATTAAAAACGGATTTCGCTAATTAAGGTTCATATCTTTAATTAATATATTTAAATTCCCTTAAAAAGTGCAAATTTGGTTATCAATTAAAAACAGTAACTACATTCACGGTAGTTATCCAATTTTTATTACTAATTTTTAATTTTTTTTCTTCCTGATTTAACTGAATAAATATTTAATATATTTTAATTTAAAGAAATGCTATAAGTTGATATATTATATGTTATTGAATGAAAATCAAAATCTTGTGCCATAACTTGATAATATGACTACATGATATGCTATATACCTAATTTACACAAATTATTTTCAGTGGCTTCTATTGACATTAAATGTGACGTGTACAACACTTGATTTAATTTTCTTCTTCATTCTCATTCAAGCTCAAAATTTACCCTATTATTAATTTTGTATGAAACATTATATACCTATTTCTTTTTGCGTCATTATTTCAAACTTTTTCCTTCTTTTTCTTTTTCCTTCTTCTTTTCTTATTTTTTTTTTATGGAAGGGATCCATCTTATTCAAAACCATGGGTTAAGGGGAATTCCTTCCTATTTCTCTATTTACCTTCTATTTTCACCAACTAAGTTGTAAATTATAGCAAACCACACTTCATGACGATTATGAGTGAATGGGTAAAGAAAGGTCACAATTTCATCAATTTCGTCTAAGAAAAGGATAAGGCATAAAGGTTGTTTAAGAAAATATCACACACTCGGATAGTAGGTCACGAAACAGGTATAATGTCATGTTGTTTCACTCTTTAACATTGTTGGCTAAGATCATTTCAGGAGTTTGCATCACTTAGTAAACCAAACCAATGGGGAAATTTCCAGGTGTAATCACATATGGTTCACGGTGAACTCATCACACAAGTCATTGACACTAATGTCAAAACAAGACTCCACACGTTCGCTTATGTGCAATGTAAATCATAAGAGACTTAATTCGACAATCGTCTAGTCATAACAAGATGAAAAGAGTTTAGATATTTCCTATGCAAATTCATTTGGCCTCATTGTATCCGCACATTCATACTTGTTTGATTATGAGCTCTATTCAATTCATCGGTAGTTGTCACAACCTGAGATAATACCCAAGAAGATACGGCACTCTCGGTGTTCAACAAGCGTGCTTGACCTCTCTGAGGTCTTGTACAATCCCTTTTGTATCGTTGATCGCATATAAACATATGAAAAGTAGTCCAGAATTAAAACTTTTCACACTAATATCTTTTAAACATCTTTCATATTAAAATTATATAAACACTAAGCCTCAACATATGACATCCTTAGACTCAAGAATACTAGGGACACATCCCATACAATACGAATATAATAAACATAGTCTATTACAATATTTTTAAACAAAAGACATATATGGCCTCGAGTCAAGTGAGGGCATACTTCAACTTTATCTTATTGATAACTAGAATCGTATATTTCCTTCGTGATTCTTCTCACCTTACACCTACACATTTATATATAACAAAATATATGGAATTATTACAAATAGGTGTACTGAATATGGCTTAATGCAAAAAATCATGAAAAAGGACATTTATTATAAACATGCTCTTTTTAATTAAAATATCATATCATAAACATAACAACAACATTTAAAACCTTAGAAACACATGACATAACACTTAAGCAATTTATCACACTTTAAGGAAAACCATAAAATAAACCATATCACTGTTACACAGAAGTCGTTTAACTTCACATTGGACTTTTTCTAGCATGTAAATCCCCCAGAAAAAGTTATCCTAAGACTCTCTTAAGTAATAAAAATAGAGACCGCTCATACACCCTATCTAGGCACACCTAAAATATCCTTTAGACCACCCATAATGAGATCCTTTTACCAAAGGTGATTCTAAGATTTACTTGAGTGAGTTGTGAAGCGACCGCCCATACAATCCCTTCACGGGAACTTAGAAGATCCTTTACTTCCTAATATAGAATCATTCTCACTTAAATATAACATCATATATAATATGACATCCCCCTCCCAAAGATTATTAAAAGACTTACCTAAGTAAATCAAGAAGATTATTTCCATGATTGACCTCTCCAAGATTATCTAAATAGTACTTAAGACTACCCAATGTTGGATCATGTCTACTCAATCAACAAACCTTCTTATCTAGAGTCATTATTGATACTTATATAGGTAAGATACGAAGTGACTATTCCTATGCCTCCTTTACACCTTAAGTAGACAACCCTTAACTACTCTAGATAAGTACTTGTCCATTGAACATGCTTCCTAACTTAAGTCATTACATTCATTAGTTAAATTAATACACATTCATCACATAAGGACATTCAAGTAATGGTATTGGAGAAGATTTAGGGACTCTCAGTAACATCTTCAAAACCTATTGTGCAATGTGGAGATACTGTCTCACACAACCACCTAAACTTCACAGAACTTCTCCAATACATGTAGGTATCCCATATTATGAGAATAGTAAATAATTGACATATAAACTTGTAGCAAAGCATGGAATCAAGAGTTGTAACCTACTCCGATGGAGGGTGTTCACTTGCCAATGGTAGATTTTGGTACATCCCATGTGTAGTACCTTGAAAATGACTTAGGTGAACCTATATCCTAAATGGTTTTAATTATGGTATAAGTTTCTTAAATGGTCTATAATGTGGTATTGAGGTAGTGTCTAGAGTTTTAGGTTATTTGAAAGTGAAACCTTAAGGGACAATTGAGGCGTTCGACGACTAAGTCACCTATGTGCTTTATGTGTGGTTATGTGCCTATATGTGTTTATCATGAGGTTATGACGTCATTATATGATTTATTATAGTGTTTATAGGCAGTGTGTCAACTTTCAAAAAGTTTTGAGGTAAACCGTCGAAGAACATCCACAACGTTTGAAAGATTTGCCTTGAAATGACCTTGTGTGTCTTGGCATGTTTTGTCAAGTTTTACATGTTCATTTAAGATGAAATTCATATGGGAGGTCGTAAAATCTTATACAAACATATTTGGGTTTGAAACATCTAGGCGAAGATCCCCAAGGACCATTCAAGGGTCATTGAGGAAGGACCCATGTTGGTGGCAAAAACTGCCTTAGGCAGTCCCACCTACGGATGGCAAACGATGGCCAGTGGCCTAGTCAACTCCCTGTAGGTGGCGGCGTCGATGGGCACTTAGCCAAGGGATATTAAGCTCCCATTTAAAAGGAACATTCGCAAACGATAGCCAGCAGGATGGTCCATTTGTGGACAGACGGTCTGTCTGTGGCCAAGTCGTGGATGGGTCTACAAATTGCCTGTTTCACTAGAAAGTGAAGGGGTGAATTGATAAATTCACCCCATGTACAAATAAGAGAAAAGGAGTTTACTTAGGGGTATTGTGGGTATGTTAGACATGTTTATAAGCCTTTATCACTTAGAAGAATTCATTGTTCAAAATCAAAACCCAATTCCCTTAGAATTTCTCTAGAACTCCATTGGAGCCAAAACTCAAGGAATGTATTGGATTGGAGGTTTGAGTGGTGATTCTCCATCAAATTGGAGGATTAGATTTATTGACGTATGTTTTTTGATCCGTGAAACTTTATTCATTAAGGACCCAACTTTCAAATAAGTTTTCTAATTTTTTTAGAGATGAATTGTCCAATTTCATGATCCATCCATGGATTCTTGTATTAAAGGTTTTAAAGAATTGTATATTGATTGAATTTTTTTTACTTAGATGATTTTAACTCAATTAACCTATGAACCTATGTAATTGATGAACCCTAGACTACTTTCTGAATCCTAGAGTTCCTAAGCATTAAGTCAAAATCACTTAACCCATAAAGTACTCTAGGGTTCATCAATTACATAGGTTCATAGGTTAATTGAGTTAAAATCAGCTAATTAATAACAATTCAATCAATATTTAATACTTAAAACCCTTTAATGCAAGAACCCATGCATAGATCATGAAATTTGACTATTCATCTTTAAAAACTTTAGAAAACATCTTTGAAAGTTGAGCTCCATGATGATAGACTTTCAAATACAAAAAACCATACCTCAATGAATATAATACTACAATTTTATGAAGAATATCCACTTAATTCTCCAATCCAATCCCTTCCTCGAGTTTTTTCTCCAATGGAATTCTAGAGAATTTTTAAGGGAATATGGGTTTTGATTTTTAAAGAATGAAATCGTGTTAGTCTTTTAGACTTATAAACACATTTAAAATAACAAAAAAAAAACATAAGGAACCACCAATATTCTTGTTTAGAAGTGGGGTGAAATTACCAATTCACCCCTTGGACTTAACAGTTAGCTGCGCAGGGACGGATTCAATCGACGGAGGACCATCGAATGCCCGTCCATTGACCAATGGACCATACTTCAGGTCCGTGGTCTGGGCTTGATGCTTGTTTTTGGTCTCTCCTCTTCCAATACTAAGTACCAATTGATGAGGCCTCACCTACAGGGCGTCGATCGCCTTCCGTAGGTTGGCTGTCTTGGACAATATTGGCCACCCATCATGGTGATCATATACAAGTTTAGGACCTCTCATGAGAATTTAATCAAAACAAACACGTAAAAACTCGACGAATAATACCTAGACGCACAAGGTCATTTAAAGGCAAAGCTTTCAAACGTCATGGACATTCTTGGACGTTTGGCCTCCAAACTTCACCAAACTAGACACACTGCCTATATACACCATAATAACCCATATAATGACATTGTAAGCTCATTAATCACAAATAAAACAACATATGAGTCACAAAGGTGGCTTATTCGTCAAACTTCTTAGTCTTCCCTTGACGTTTGACTTCCAATGCACCTAAACTCTTAAAAAATTCCTCAATGACACATTTTAGACCATTTTAGTACCTTAGAACATAATGAACACCATGTTATGATCTAGTTCACCTAAGTAATTTTTGGGATCTCACACTTAGGATAGATTTTAGTGAGTGGACTACGTGGTAGAAGGTGTCTAAAGTGAAGCTAAGAGAACTTCATTGTACAGTGAAGTAGTTTAAAGTGAAGTTTCTTTAAAAATGTACTAAAATGCTTAAATTTTGTCTTATGTATTTCTAAGGTGTTAAATGTTATTCTTGTGATTATGATTTAACATTTTATATGAAATAGATGCATAATTCTAATAAATGTTCGTTTCATGACTTTATGCATTATGACATATTTTGTACATGTGTTTGTATTAATTCCATGCTTTTATAAATCTCTATAGTAATTGGTAGGTGAGGAGCATTTGCAAAGCAAGACTTGGATCGTACCATCATTCAAGTTATGTTGAAGTATGTGCTGATTTGACACGAGGGCATAGATATCTTTTATCTCTTATTGAAGTATTGTAATAGACGAAGCATTTTTGTATTCGTATTTTATGGGTCGTGTCCCAAAGTATTCTCGTGTATAAGATTTGATTAAATGAGACTTAGTATTTCCTATGAGTTTTATATGAATGATGTTTTAACATATTTGTAGTTTTAATTCAACACTAGTTTTTATATGTTTATATGCGATGAACGATACGAAAGGGTTTGTACAAGACCTCCGAGAGGTCAAGTACGTCGGTTGCACTTTGAGAGGGCCATAGCTTCTAGGGTGTGATCTCGGGATATCACACCATGTAGGCACATGTGTAAGCAATGTGAAGTGTTTTATTTGCACTCTAGCCTCATTCTTTAACTATACCTACTTCTCTTATAATAGTCACTCGGTGCTAGCCTTTGTTCTCATAGAATAATTCACATTAAAAGATCATACGAAGGTGTTCCATATCTAGTTCATCACCAAATTACATTTACCCTACCAGAGCGGTCACTAGGGCTACCTTTCAATTGGCAAAGAGAATAGCTTAACGACTTTCTTAAGGATTGAATGATGTTGTTCCAGCCAACCAACCTTAAGTCTATCATTCATACAACAAGGATATCATTACGGCTTTTGACATCAAGTTCATAACCTTACCACTAGGTTTAAGGTTTCACATAGATGACCTTCTTAGAATCATTCGTAGTCTCATGTCATTCATACATACAAGACAAAGAGGCTTTAGCATCCTAAGTCAAGGCATCTCATGTTCCCATTCATACATGTATCAAGTAAGGGACACAAGTCTACCACACAAGACACAACATACTTCATCTTAGCACATATAGCATATCATTATAAAAGCACATAGGAATAATCATTGTCGTCTATAAGCAATCCTATACACTACAAAAGCATCATCAAAATAACAATCATAAAATTCATATAGTCAAGCAGGAATAATCATGCATCAACACTACGACTACTCATATAAGGACATAGTCATAGTCTAACATGATCACCTAACAACATTAATAGAAGAACACATACTTTAACTTAATCACAAGTAGATGAACATGGTCATACTTCACATAATCAACTACACACATAATCAAAATATATAAAGTAATTTGCTGACAAGTTCATGATCACCATAATACAGAAAGTAACACCGGCGAGGCCACATCAATCACAAGTAAAGCACACAACACCGCCACCATAAGTGTATGATACAATCAGAACATAATTCAAGATCTACATTACATAAAAAAAAAGAGAATTCAGGAAGCGTACCAATAATCCATTTTCAACAATTCTATCCCTAACTAAATCATCCAATTCAATACTAAAAGCCCTTACCCATGGCGATGATCATCAGTTCAATACATAAACCATAATACTCAATGAATCTAGGTAAATTCAATATGGATTTATCAATCTAATACAACCTATACATCAATGGAATAAAATTCTTATGTCATTAAATATTAGCCCACAGAAAACTACACTAGAATTGATAAGCATTAAGACAATATCAATTAACCCATAAGGTAGTCAAAAACTAGGGTTAACCAATTACATGGTTTCATAGGTTAATTATGTTAAAATCATATAATTAACAACAATTCCATCAATATTCATTGATTTAAAACCTTTAATTCAAGAACCCATGGATAGATTTCAATTTAGAAAACTCATTTGTTGAGAAGTCTTTGGAAATAACAATGAAGATAGGCTCGTTGAATAAAAGAGTTCCAAGGATGAAAACCCATACCTCAATAATTCTAACCCAGGAAATTTACGAAGAATCACCACTCAAATCTCCAATCGAATCTCTTTTTTGAGTCTTTGATTCAATGGAGTCTAGAGAATTTCTAAGATATTTTGGTGTTTGATTTTGAAGAATGAGTTCATCTAGGTATTTAGGTCTTATAAAACCTTGTAAAATACCTAAAATACCCTTGTAAAACCTCCCAAACTCTTTTTTGGACGTTAGGTTAATTTAACAATTCACCCTTGCAACTTACAGTGAACTCTGCAGGAAAACAGTGTACCAACGACTTGGCCATAAATGGATTGTTTGTCCACAAACGGACTGTCCTGTCTTGTCGACGTTTAGGCCTGAGCCTTGAAAATAGTATGTTAAGCGCCCTATAATAATTTCCTATCGACTTCCTCCACCTAGAGGACGTCGACCGGGCCACTGACGTCCTTGGGGATTATGTCCCAGACGTTTCCAACCTAAATATGTTTGTACATGAGTTTATCACCTCCTATATCAATTTAATCGAAAATGAACACATAAAACTTGACGAAACATGCTAAGACACACAAGGTCGTTTCAAAGAAAAACCTTTCGAACATCATGGACGTTCTTGGACGTTTGACATCCCAACATTATGAAACTTAACAAACTGCCTATAAACTCTATAATGACTTATATAAGAACCTCATAAGCTTATGAAACACATATATAGGCACATAACCACACATGAGGTACATAGGTGACTTAGTCATCGAATGTCTTAGTCGTCCCTTTGCATTTCACTTCCAAATAACCTAAAACTCTAGAAACTGCCTCAAGACCACATTATAAACCATTTTAGGAACTTAGAAAATTATTAAAAACATTAGTCTCTTGCTTCACCGATGTCATTTTTGAGGTGTCACAGTACTAACTTAAGATTGGTACTCAAATTTTAAAAAATAAACATTACATTCAAACACACTTAAGAGGTGGCATCAAATTTTTCAAAAAGATCAAATATCATTTACATTAAAAATAAGGAGCCTCAATATCAAACTCCACAAAATACAGCACCAAAGCATAATTTATAGCACAAAACTCAATATATAGACGAAACAATAACCATAAAAGGTGAGACACAACCCATAAAAGTTACAAGAATTTTTTTTAAAATGCCAGATATGATTCAAAAATCAAAATAAAAAATAAGACAAAAAGCGGGGTGATAGGTGATCATATCTAAGTAGTAACTCAATTTTCCACGGAATCAATGCCCAAAGTAACACTTTGAACGTGGGAATCACTGCCCGAAGTCACCTTAAAAAGACAGGCTCCACAGGCCCATCCATGGTGGTGTCACTTAAAGATGTCTGGCGCACACCCTCGAATATACAATCCTCAATGTCAGCCAGATGATGTTAAACCTCTGTCTCTCATACATCTATATGCTCATTGTTAGTCTATCCTTTCGACTCATTAGCTAACACATCATCTCAATGTACATCTATAGTTGTGGCCAAATGAAACTCACAAGTCATTGGGGAATCCACATCATTCGGTGCCTCAAATAGTGTAGTGAAGTTTGTACATTTAAGATAATCTAAATCCTTAATCAAATCTACCACATCGGTTTTCATAGTCGTAACCTTAGAAGAATCCCCCGACTACTCTCACAAGAAGAAACTCTAACTATTAAATCATCAATCGACATCCGATGAGGGGTTAGTGCAGCAAGGATGGAACTCTAAATCATCCATGGGATAGATGACGGTAGTGTAATTGCCCTCAAATCAGCCGAATGGGCCAAGTGCCCCATCTTTAGGAACATAGCCTGTGATCCAAAGTAATCTTGGTGGGCTAGGAATACGAAGAAGCATCAGGAGCCTGTGATGAAGAATTAGGAGCAGATGTACATAAATACTCAGAGTCCGGAGCTGGAAAAGAGGCCTCTACATGTATAAAATCAATGTCCACCTCTGAAGATGTATCCACCAGAGATTCTCTCCTCTTGTCGGCCTCCTCCCAAGTGTACTCGACCTTAATATTCCATATGTTAGTGGAGGATAAAGGGTAACCTCAAAGTATTTAGTAGCATCTTGGAGAATTGCAGCAATCTGCCACACCTCAATGATAAGAATTAGGAATAGCAGGGAGCTCTATTCATGTTTGGCCATCATGATACTCTCCTGCTCTATAAGGATCCCCATGTAAATGCTCTTCTTAGACATTATGATTCTAAGGCAGGCCTCCTAAGATTGTTTGTGGATGGACTCATTCTAGAATGGTATGATGGTGTTTCCAACAAAGTTGAACCAAAAATGAGCAGCACTACTATTGTCGCTCTTCTCAATGGGAACCTATACCTTGACCCACCTAGGTTGTATCGGAAATCACTAATGTAAGCCATCCTTTCAAGTCATACGTGGACTGATTGTTAGGAAAACCCTCATATGCTAGTGCATCACCTTACCAAGTACAATATTAATATGGTCTCGACTATACTAGACTCCCGATCCTTGGACCATAACTTTATTCACCGGGGTTAAGGCACTTCCTGCTTTTCCCCCTTGGGCATCATATCTCTATATAGAGTATAGAATTAATGAACCCATGTGGAGACGTAGTGCCTTTGGGGCCTGGTAAACTGCTCAAACCTGTAGATATGAAGGGTGTCTCTTACCTATGATTATATGTCGTCAAGGCTTTTTGTAGAAAGTAGCTTCTCCTACAAAATAGTCGGCAACCCATTTTCATATCAATCTATTAAGGATAAGGGTAGGAGGGACGACAGGTGGCACTGGAGCCACAAGAGGTGATGGACATAAAATAGTACCAGCTAGGGGGGAAGCAATTGGAACTCAAGCTGAATCTGGACTGGACCAAGCACGGATCTCAACCCACCAAGACATTGTTGTTTAATCATTATCTGTCTTAGATAATGAAGATTGGGACCCTTTACTATCTAGGTTGTGCGCCAGAACCTCATATAATTGCTTTTTTCTATGCATTTGCCTGCCTTTTGAGGCTCTGTCCTCCCCTTCTTTGGAGGATCGACACCGCATTTATTTATCACAATCCCTTCTGATCTCTAATGGGTTAGAATGTCAAGATTTCTTATATCCTTATTTTCAAAAATATCAAAAAGAGTAAGCGATAATTAAAGAACAATTGCAGAAATACGGTTGCACATAGACTCGATGATTCGGTCAGTGAGTCGTCAAATGTCTTTCGCAAACTATATCGGGCTCGTTGAAAGGATTGGCTCAAAATTTCGACGGAAATATTGAATTTCGAAGATGATAAGGGCCTTTTGGCGAATTGCTCAAAGCATTCACCGAGCAAGCCCGCCTGAAGTTAAAGTACATTTTAAGGGTTTGGGAAAGAGTGATCAAGAAGGACTTTTAGCGAGTCAGATAGTGCACGCGGAGAAATTAGGATTCTTGGTGAAAGTTAAAGTACTCAACTAAAGAGTAAGCATCAAATAAAAGGTTATAAGGGTGATATGGTGAATCACCATGTGGTTCGGCGAGCTCGACTTAGCTCTCTAAATGACCTAACGTTCTTATTTTTAGCCTAACTTCCAAAATTCAACCCCGCATCCACCAAAAACAAAATCAAAACAAGAAAAATATCAATTATACCTAGACTCATACTACCCATAATACCGGGATACTCTGACTTCTCCCTGTTTAACAAAAAAATTCCATTTGACTACCTTTGCACAAAATATTACACCAGCCGCTCTATCACTAGGAAAATTATGTCATTTTACATAAATGCAGGTTACTTAGACTTCACCAGACTAAACCCAACAAGATTTGGACAAAACCCTACATTTTTTATCAATTTGAGGCACAAAATACACGTCAATCCTACAGAAATTATAGCTAAGATATTCAAATTAAATAGGCACACAAGAATTATAGTCAATCAAAGAGGCGATATTCAAAATAAAATAGGCACACAAGCATTCTAGTACGATCAAAGACGCCTAACACACATCACTAAGATAAAAAAATCACTGCAAATAAGTAAAAGTTTCTATATATGAATTTGGGTTGAAGAAAACAAACCTTCTATGAATAATACTAAAGTTAAAAAGCTAAGAGGCAATGATATCCAACACTGACACATACTTGCCGACTAAAATGTGATAAAATGCACAAATACAGAAATATTACCTCGCATGAGTTTTTTAAGTTCAAAAGTGAGAGTAAATGAAAGAGTGTGGAATTTTAAATCTTTGTCCTTTAAAAATCGTTCAGTTCTTGCCCATTCTGTGACATAAGTTTTTCTTCCTAATCAACTCGGTGACACACCGTGTGGGCACTTACCTTGCCATGTTGTAGAGAAGCTCCCGTTCATGTGTGGTTCTAACAACAGACAAAATCAAGATCTCCAACCAAGTCAGTGATTCGCCAATTTTCTCCTAGGCTCGCCGACTTTTGTGGAATAAAATTTTGAAATTTATTTAGTCCAAGGGTGTTCAAAGTCATGCTCACCGACCTCTTCGTTTTATCACCGACTGGACTTTTAGCTCTCAAAGTTGTTCCTCTCAAACATATTCTACACTTTAACCTGCTTAATCAACACACCATTATTTCAAATGTAAAAAGAAGAAAGAAAATAAAACTTTGGTTGCCTCTCAAAAAGCTCCTTAGTTAACTTCGTTGCACGACGCAAGTCCTCATTCAAAGTTCATTCTTAGAATTGGCTATAGAATCACGAGTAAAACCCCCTTGTTAGTCTCAGGTTTAAATAATCCAAAATATGACCCATTATGTTCTCCAACTATTTGATCGAAACAGAATGAGAGATATTTTCTAGCTAAGGTTTGACAAATCTTCTACGCTTTAGTCAATTCCTTCTCTCCAGTTTAATGTGCATAATAAGATTTACAATTCACTCTCTCGAGTTGAACTTATGAAAACTCAATACCCACAGACCATCGATTCGGCAATCTTGGTTTTAAAACTTATTTGTGTCCAAGCAAAAAAACATGACGATAGAGATGCATTTTCAAAAACAATTATTTAGATTGGACCACCATTAGAAATTGAAATCACTTTTAAACAACATTTACACTAACAATGAGCAATATCCACAAGTTAAATAAGCATATAATCACAAAATCACACTCTAAGAATTGGAGTTTTATCTAGACATCATAAAAAGATAGGAATTGTTAGAAAATTGTTTTTACGTCAACTAGGTAAGATTAATTTTGTCTTTACAAAGGTCAAAATTAAGAATATCCAAGACCCCCTTCAAATTTCTCAGAAACGGAAAACATCATTTTTTCAAAGCTAAGGAAAACATAGACTCAATACCCAGAGTTCAAATTGAAAAATTACTTTAATAAATATTCAAGATAAAATTTGATACTAAACATAATGTTTTAAAATGTATTTATGGTCACAAAAAATATGTTACGAAGGAACATTAATTGTAGTAAGTTTAGCTTGTCGATCCGCCCCATGGTCAGTTCCATCGCCTTTTTGCTTTGGCCTTCAGCTTCCTGAAGTTCTGCAACTTTTGGCGGTCCAACACTATATCGAGGAACCATTCTGAGACATGTTGACTTCTCCTTTCTCTTGCCAAATTGAATTTCCCCTTAAGGGCTTGGCAAAATTGAATTTTAGATGGTTAGCGGGCTATTAGACTACTCGTCAAATGGACTTGGAAATCACTAGGACTTAATCTCTTCCGTCTTTAAGCTTGTTTCGTTCCTTTTTTAAAGTTAGTGTCCAACCTTAGTTCCTCAATCCAAATACCTGGAAATCAAAGGTTTCACATCAATTACTGGCAAAAAACAAACATTAGAGGACAAAAATCCATCCAAATAAATCCTTAAAAGAGTCCAAATCTAGGACTCATCGTGTTAAACCCTAGTCAAACTTGGTTTGAGAGTACTTAAAATTGGAACTTATATCAACAACATAATTGAATACAAGATAAGTCAATGTTTTGACATGCAAATATAAAAGTTAACATTTAATTATGACAATGAAACATTCTTAACTAGAGAATGTATATTTGTTTAAACTTACCTAAAAAGTGTAATTCATGAACTAAATGAATCTAAACAACTAGGGTTCTGGATTTTAGGCAAGGATTAAGCAACAATGTTACAAAACTATGATAAACTAATTGAGGATACTATAACAGCTAAATCGCAAAAATTATCTAGAGTTGTAGGAACCCTATGTCTAAATATGATATAAAGAATCAAGAATCAAACTGAATTTTAGGGACCAGCTGGACTAAAGGAACTCACAAGTGAAATCTCACATACATGATGACAAATTTAGTGGAGAAATCTTTAGATTTCATGGATAAAACTGAAGAAAAAATTTTGTGTTCTAGGAGAAGGTTGGATCGACTATTTCTTCTCTTTTTGATCTAGTTTGATCAATTTTTGTGATTGAATCCCCTAGGTTAAATTCTTAAATTTACCAAAACTACGTAGCTTCGGGGTTAAACAACATGTTTTTGATGTCCAACTCTTAGGGGAAAAGACCAAAGTGACCTCAACTTATAATCTGACGAGTCCACCGACGAGATTGAAATAAGACCGTGAACTACCCGATTGTGCGTCCTAGTCAATATTTCCTTTGGCATCAATAGTTGGCATTTATGAGCCAGGATTCACATACCTTGACCCACGTATTGTGGTTCCACCTTTTTTAAGTTCGGTCATTGGTCAAGGGTTTTCTCTAGATTTGTCAGTGGACTACCACAGACCCTTCCTATGGCCTGTGGTTCTGAACACGGGCCATTGGTGGTGGCACCTGCATGTTCTGAAGTACTGTATTTTGTTTCATTTTTGAATACGTGGTGTTACAGGCTCCGTCACAAAATCATTAATTATTTTAAGGAAGAAAAAAAAAAGATAAATCTCAAAGATTTTGTTAATGATTTACGACTACGATAATTTTAAATTTGTAGAGTGAAGAATGATATAAAAACAAAAAAAAAATTTAGAATGAAATCCTGATTTGCAATGGTTAATCATGCTTTTTTATTATATTTAAATGACCCTCGATTGACTTTGAGAATTGACAAAATCTACTATATGACATGAACAAATAGGAAGAAGATATTATTTGGTGATAAAGGTTACTACATTGTTACAATAATAACTGACTCTAGGCTAAGTAGGTGTAGTATAAAAATTTTCCTCAAGTAAAAAGATCGAATTATCCTTAGATTAACTTATTTCTTAAGTATATAATTTTTTTGTTTGGGGGGGGAGGGGTTTGATGCATTTTTCTAAAGGGTCTCTAATAGATTTTGTAATAAAATACTTTTCGAACATGTGGTTATAGGTGTATTTTGTACTTATTAGTTTTCAAACATGTGTGTCACTATTCATATGGCGTTCATGTTATATATTCATTGATTATAAGTGACTACAATATGTATTCACGAAGAAAGAGATAAATCAAAGAAAAAGGAGATGGTTAGAATTACTCAAGGATTATCACATGAGCATTGATTACCACCCAGGTAAAGCTAATGCGCTTGGTGATGCCTTAAACAGAATCCGTATGGGTGGTACCGCCCAAAAGAGAATAAAGAACTAGCAAAACATGTGCATATACTTGCACACTAAAAGAGGAATAATAGTGATAAAATGGGGTTGAATCATCATTAGTGTCACAAGTAAAAGAGAAGCAAGAAAAAGATCTCATTTTTCTTAAATTGAAGGCAAATGTTCATAAGCAAAGAGTGTTAGCTTTTGAAACGGGGGAGGGGTGGACGGTGTATTGAGATATAAAGATAGATTGTGTGTACTTATGGTGGATTAACTCCAAGAGAGGATCATGGACGAATCTCATAGCTCCCGATATTCCATTCATCCGAGTTCCACAAAGATGTACCGCTATTTGAGAGAAGTATATTGGGAAAGGTATGAAGAAGGGCATTACTGAGTTGTTGCCAAATGCCCAAATTGTAAAAAAGTTAAAGTAGAGCACCAAAGGAGTGGAGGTTTAGCTCAGAATATTGAACTCCCGGAAAGAATGTTGGAGACTATTAATATAAACTTCATCACAGGGTTTCAAACGTCTCGCAAACAACATAATTTGATTTGGTAATTGTCGATATAATGACAAAATCATATCACTTTTTTCTTGTAAGGACTACCCATTCGTAAGAGGATTAAACTAAGTTGTACATTCCTGAAGTTTTAAGACTTCGTGGAGTTTTGGTCTTCATTATTTCAGATAGAGGTGCACAATTTTTGAAATATTTTCAGAAAGGTTTGGGTTTAAAGGTGAACTTGAGTACTGTATTTCATCCTCATACTAACGAAAAAGGATAGTGTACTATCCATACCTTAAAAGATATGTTGAGGTCTTGGGTGATTGATTTTAGTGAAATTGGGACGATCACCTCCCCTCTCATTGAGTTTTCTTACAACAATAGTTACAACTCGAGCATCCAAACTGCTCCTTATGAAGCTTTTTATGGAAGAAGATGAAGATCTCCTATTGGACTGTTAGAGGTTGGTGAATAAGGATTGATAGGTTCATATTTAGTTCACCAAGCTATGGATAAGGTGAAGATGGTTAAAGAGAGGTTGAAAACGGCAGAGAGTCATCAAAAATCCTTAACTGATGTTTGGAGAAGGTCGTTAGAGTTTGAATTAAATGATTGGGTATATTTTAAAGTTTCACCCATGAAGAGTGTTATGAAGTTTGATAAGAAGGGCAAACTCATTCCGCAGTATCTTTGACCTTATCGTATAGAAAAGACCATTGGAAATGTAGCTTTTGAGTTTGAGTTACCAGAAAGGTTAGCAACAGTTCATTCAGTGTTTCATATATCCATGTTGATGAAGTGAATGGGTGATCCTTCCTTGAGAATTCCAATGAATAGTATTGGGATAAAAGAAAACTTGTCCTATTAGGAGATTCCAGTGCAAATCCTATATCGACAAGTTTGCAAGTTGAGATCAAAAGAGGTAGCATCAGTCAAGGTCATTTGGAGGAACCAATTTTTTGAAGAAGCTACTTGGAAAGCTGAAGAGGACATGAAGAAAAGATATCCACATCTCTTTTAACCCACATAAAATGCATACCAAGGTTATAACTTCTTATTTGTACTATCTAGTCTTGAGTAAACATGTTTTTTTGGTTGTATATTCTTATGGGTGTTTAAACTTGATGTTTCTAGCCTATGTCTAGCAACAGTAACTTCATTCGAGGGGGAATTTTCCCAAGGGGAGATATTATAACATCTCACAACAAGAAACAACCAGAAACAAGGTTGTAATCTGGAATTTTTTTTTAAAAGAATAAGAAAAATCTGGAAAATTGTCTAAGTTAGGAAAGTGGTTTTGGTCATTTTTAACGACCATAACTCCTAGACAAGGATAGGTTAGGATTAATTCCACATATGATTAAAAATCCCATAAAAAATTATTTCCAACGCCTCCGAGTTTGCCCGATTTTGATATCGTATAACGGAGTTATGCCTTTCGGAAGGTGGGTTAATGGATTAAGGAAAGTCCAATACGAATTTGGGAAGAGCAAAGTTTTCTTTTCCTTACCTAATTTATTTAATTACTCTTTAGCTATTTATTGGCGTAAAATATAAATTTAGTTCAGCTCAAATAAATAAGAATTAAGCTGAGGGCTAAGAGAAGAATGAAAAGAAGACAAATATAGAACAAGAATTTTCCAAGAGCGTCAAGCTCTACGAGTGGAATTCATCGGGTGTGATCCCTATAAAGGTACTTGAGATATTTTAGTGTTGTGTCAGTTCACCCACAAACCAAACTTGTTAAAATTAAGTGATTGTCTAGTTGTTTACATGTTAATATGTGAAGTTCTTGAACAACATTGTTAAATTCTTGTTAGTTGAGTTGTTGAATGCCTAGTGTTTATTCGATTCATGTTTCTAGGTTTTTTTTGTGTTAAATCTATTCGGTATTGAGGGTACCAATGATCCTAAGTGTTTGGGCAAAGAACCAAGAATGTTTAGAGGGTTTAGAGATGAAAAACGAAAGAGAGAAGTCGAGAACACCAGTGTACAGGGGTTGAGGCACAACACCTCACATAGCCCTAAAGGACAATCTTTGTCTGTAGGGATTTGGGGTGCCACGCCAGCTAGAGCGACTCAAAATGGCCTCTGATGTTTTTGGCATGGCGCTTCACGCCACTTAGAGAGCCAAGGGCGCCAGTTAACCCCTTTATTTCCCCACATTTCGTACTACTTCCTAAGTGATGTACCAATGTTCTTAGTTGACTTTAACACTCTAAGGTACATCTAAACATAAACAAATCATCCGTAAACATGAGATCATGAACCTTCAATCCAATTCAAGGAAAATTAAGATCAAAGTAAAAGGAGTTAAACGGTCTAGTCTAAAAGTCAAAAAGAAAGTCAAAGCAATGTTTTAAAAAGATCTCATGAATCTTTAGCAATTTTTAAAAATTTGTCTAAAGTCTCGAGTTTGAAGCTAAGTAATGAGTAAAGAGTAGAAATTGTTCCTCTAAAGAAATATACGAGGACTGTGTATTCCCAAAGAATCTATATATATATATATATATATATATATATATATATATATATATATTATATATATATATATATATATATATATATATATTTATATATTAGGCGGTTGCAGCAGCTTTCGAGTGGAGGATAATTCCGCTAGAGAAAGGGCGGTGGATTCAGGTCGGGGTGGGATAATTGGCAAAAGTATCTTAACTTATCCGAGGAAAATGACTCCGCCGAATCAGCCTCTCCCCTGTGTCCTCTCTTTTCAGAGGACTTTGGAACATGTTCCCTACATCGGACCTTGAGGAGGAAGTGCAACAAGTGAGCCCTACTCATTCCATTTTCCAAACATATCTATGGAATTCACCTTCCTCGTCGACTCCAACCCAAGGTCAGGATAATCAACCACCCCTGATCCCTGAACTCCACCCTCTGCTTCTTTGTGACGAAACCCGTCAAGCAGAGCTCGCGAGTAGGTTAAGAACCGTTTTAATGGGGGAAAGCTTATAGGGAATAAATGATTCTCGATGAAGTAACCAAATATAGATGATAAACTAACATGATGTTGAGATTGTTTATTTTTACAAATTTGAATTTTATATTAAATTGAAAAGAAACTATATTTAAGGTGATTTTTAAAAAAAGGTTCTTTTGGATATTTGTAAATAATCCAATTGTTTGATTATTTTGTTAAAATGTTTTACATAGTTTATTTTATTTTTATCATTATTTTTATTTGATTACATTTTAAGTAATTAATTTTCTTTATAAAGTTTTACATCATATATTTATTAGTAAAATATATCTTTATTTTGAGTTGAATTTATTTGAAATTGTGTTGAGAAGCTATCTCCTAGAAAAAACATTTCATTCATTAGGATTTACTTAAATTGACTTACCAACGTGAAATGTAATGCCAATTTTTGATATGTATCTTCTTCTTTTGGATTTGTTTTTAATTAGTGATAATATCAATCATGTGTTAACATTCTTATTTTTGCAAAAAAATAATCCAATCAGTGGTATATAATAACCATGCAAGACAACAAAATAATATATAATACATATTTTGTCACGACCCAAAACCGAGCCGCGACTGGCACCCACACTTACCCTCCTATGTGAGCGAACCAACCAACCTAACCCTTAACATTTCAATATAACATCGACAGAAAGTAATGCGGAAGAATTAAACTCATTAATAAAAATCAATTAAATAACAATTATTATCTCCAAAATCTGGAAGTCATCACCACAAGAACATCTATAATCAAATGACTAAACTAAGAGTATTCTAAAAGCTAAAACAAGTAAAAGCTAGTCCATGCCGAAAGCTCAAGGCATCAAGACTTGAAGAAGAAGATCTAGTCCAAGCTAGAAGCATTATCTCACCCTGAATTTCCGATGTAGTAAAGACTGGCTTGAATTACTGTTGAGTCGAAGACGACGGTACGTTTGCTGCACTCCACAAATAACAAAGAAGAAAACATAAAAGTAGGGGTCAGTACAAAACACGGGTACTGAGTAGATATCATCGGCCAACTCGAAATAGAAAACAATACACATCAAGTAATATTATAAAACCAACTATGATACTCAACATGTAGCAACAACAAGTACTATATCATTAACAATTACCGTCAAGTTCACACATGAGGACTCAAGCCTCAATACCATACTCATTTGCGAATTAGATTCATTAGATTGAGTATATTAGCATCTTTCAAGATTCATTATATTTATTCCCCTCGTGTCGGTACGTAACACTCCGCTCCATATACTATCCAGGTGTCGGAACGTGACACTCCGATCCTCATTCTATCCTGGTACCGGAACGTGGCACCCGATCCATATACTATCCTGGTGTCGGAACATGACACTCCTATCCTCATTCTATCCTGTTACCGAAATGTGGCACCCGATCCACATACTATCCTGCTGTCGAAACGTGACACTTCGATCCTCATTCTATCCTGGTACAGGAACGTGGCACCCGATCCATATACTATCCTGGTGTCGGAACGTGACACCCGATCCCCTAATCTCACCACTTTCGTTCATCAAGCCTTCTTTTATACCAAGGCATCATCATTAACAAAGTAGATTAGGGTTTCTTTTAAAGATTTGGGATTCAATAGCTTTATCATGCTTATTTATTTCACAATTACATAACCATATTCATGCAAGCATACAATTAAGCATATAGAAGGGTTTACAATACTACTAACACATAACATTCACTATTAAGAGTTTACTACGAATAGTGTGAAAACCATAACCTACCTCCACCGAAGAATTGATCAAGCAAGCAATTTCCCAAGCAGCGTTTCTTCTCCTCTTTTGTTCGATCGACTCTCCCTCTCTCTTGCTCTTTCTATTTTCTTATTCAAACCCTCTTTCTTTTACCCTAATAAGTATATAATTAAGTTTAAAAGATGGCATTAATAGCCCATTAATTAACTTAAGGTTACCTCTTTTAACCCCCAAGTAATTAGACTTATAATCCTTAACCCTCTAACTTTATAATTAAAGTAGGAATAGTCCAAAACGTCCCTTAAAACGTGTAAAGAAATCCGACCCAGACTGGGATTACGCAACCTATGACGGGCCATTGTGCCTGCGACGGTCCGTCCTGCAGGTCGTCGCAAGGTTCAGAGACCCAAATTTCCACCAAGGGTCTGTGACGGTCCGTCACGCATGTGACGGTCCGTCCTGCAAGTCCGTCACGAAGTTCAGAGAGTCGATTTTCAGTACCCAATTTCCAAATTTCTAAGTGTTTTTAAACGAGACCCTGCGACGGTCCGTCGTGACCATGACGGTCCGTCGTGGGTTCCGTCGTTTCAGCCAGTTTTCCAGAAATAAAATTTGCTGCTCAAAACGACTAAACGGGTCGTTACAATAGATACCAATTTACCCATCGTTCGTCCTCGAACGATCATAAGAAGAAAAACAAGGGCGAGAAGGAGTACCTGAATCTTTAAACAGACGTGGGTATCTTTCTTGCATATCTGCCTCCTTCTCCCAAGTGGCTTCTTCAACCGGTCGATTCTTCCATTGCACTTTGATGGATGCGATCTCCATTGACCTCAACTTGCGGACTTCTCTATCTAAAATAGCAACAGGCTCCTTCTCATAAGACAAATTTTCATCAAGCAAAACTGAATCCCAACGGATAATGTAGTTTCCATCCCCATGATATCTTTTCAACATAGACACATGGAATACCGGATGTACTCCGGACAGCCCTGGGGGCAAGGCTAGCTCATAAGCCACCTCCCCTACTCGCTTAAGTACTTCAAATGGCCCAATGTACCTCGGACTTAGCTTACCTCTTTTACCAAACCGCTTCACCCCTTTCATTGGCGAAACTTTCAACAAGACTTGTTCACCCTCCATGAACTCTAAGTCTCTAACCTTTCGATCTGCATATTCTTTTTGCCTACTTTGCGCCGCTAGAAGCCTTTCTTGAATAGATTTCACTTTCTCTATCGAATCCCTCAAAAGGTCAGTACCCCAAGGTCTAACCTCAAATGCATCAACCCACCCAATGGGAGACCTACATCTCCTACCATACAATGCTTCAAATGGGGCCATGTCAATACTTGAGTGATAGCTATTATTGTATGAAAACTCCGCTAAGGGTAGGAAGTTATCCCAATGACCACCAAATTCTATCACACATGCACGTAGCATATCCTCCAACACTTGAATCATTCTCTCAGACTGACCATCGGTCTGAGGATGGAATGCGGTACTAAGGTGCAAGCTAGTACCCAATTCAGCATGCAATGTTTTCCAAAACTTAGAAGTAAACTGCGTACCTCTATCTGATATAATGGAGAGTGGGACTCCATGCAATCGAACCACCTCCGAGATATAGATTTTTGCTAACTTCTCTGCATTGTAAGTCACCTTGACCGGAATGAAATGAGCAGACTTAGTTAACCTATCAACAATTACCCAAATCGAGTCATATTTACCCATTGTCCTTGGAAGACCAACCACATAATCCATTGCAATTCTCTTCCACTTCCATTCGGGAATGGGCATCCTCTGAAGTGTTCCTCCGGGCCTTTGGTTTTCATATTTTACTTGTTGACAGTTTGGACATTTGTCAATAAAGTCAACAATATCACGCTTCATTCTACTCCACCAAAAGTGTTGCTTTAGGTCACGATACATCTTAGTTGCACCCGGATGTATAGAATACCTTGAACTATGAGCCTCTGTCAGAATAGTGTCGATCAAATCATCAACGCGGGGTACACATACCCTTCCCTTAATCCTCAAAACACCTTCCCCATCGATTGTTGCTTCTTTAGCCTCTCCTTGAAACACTTTATCTCGGATCCGGATCAATTTCTCATCATTAAGCTGCTTCCCCTTAATCATGTCAAGGAAAGAAGATTTTGCCTCCACGCAAGCCAAAAATCCTCCCTTCTCATTAACTTCTAGTCTCATAAGGTCATCAGCCAGAATCTGAACTTCTCTAGCCAATGGGCGTCTAGAAGCTTGCAAGTGAGCTAGACTTTCCATGCTTCCCGCCTTTCTACTTAAAGCATCCGCCACAACATTCGCTTTTCCCGGATGATACAAAATAGTGATATCGTAGTCCTTCAGTAGTTCCATCCATCTCCTTTGTCTCAAGTTCAAATCTTTCTGAGTAAAGACATACTGTAGGCTACGATTATCCGTGTATACTTCACACTTAACCCCATATAGATAGTGTCTCCATTGCTTTAGTGCAAACACTACCGCAGCCAATTCTAAATCATGGGTCGGATAGTTACGTTCATGCACCTTTAATTGCCTTGAACCATAAGCAATTACACTCTTCTATTGCATTAGCACTTCACCCAAACCGGAATAGGATGCATCACAATAAACAATGAAGTTCTTACCCTCTACCGGCAAGGTGAGGAAAGGTGCGGTAGTTAACAAAGTCTTGAGTTTCTGAAAGCTTTCTTCGCACTCATCCGACCATACAAATGGAACATTCTGCTTAGTCAAGTTCGTCAATTGGGAATCGATAGAAGAGAATCCCTTGACAAATCGGCGGTAGTAGCTAGCTAACCCAACAAAGCTCCTTATTTCTGACACATTAGTAGGTCTTACCCAATTCTTCACTGTCTCAATCTTAGATGGATCCACCATCACTCCATCCTTAGAGACCACGTTCTCCAAGAAGGACACTGCATCTAGCCAAAACTCGCACTAAGAGAACTTGGCATAAAGCTTTTTCTCCCTCAACATTTCCAATACAATTCTCAAATGCTCCTCATATTCCTTCTTACTTTTAGAGTATATCAGTATATCATTAATAAATACGATCACGAAGAGATCCAAATATGGCTTAAAAATCCTGTTCATCAAACTCATGAACGCAACAGGGGCATTCGTAAGACCAAAAGACATCACTACAAATTCATAATGCCCATACCTGGTTCGAAAGGCAGTCTTTGGCACATCCGTTACCCGTATTTTCAATTGATGATAACCGGATCTCAAATAAATCTTAGAGAAGACATAAGCACCTTGTAACTGATCGAACAAGTCATCAATGCGAGGAAGAGGATACTTGTTCTTAATAGTTACCTTGTTCAACTGCCGGTAGTCTATGCACATCCAAAAACTCCCATCCTTCTTCTTCACAAACAAAACCGGAGCACCCCAAGGAGACGCACTTGGTCTCATGAAGCCTTTGCTCAACAACTCTTGAAGTTGTGCCTTTAACTCTCTTAACTCCGCGGGAGCCATTCTATAAGAGGGTATAGAAATGGGGTGAGTACCCGGTTCAAGATCAATACAGAAGTCAATATCCCTATCCGGTGGCATACCAGGAAGATCTGCAAGGAACACATCCAAAAACTCACGGACTACCGAAACCGACTCAATCGAAGGTACTTGGGTAGTGTCATCCTTGAGATGTGCCAAGAAATCTAAACACCCTTTACTAACCATTTTCTTAGCACGAAGAAAGGAGATGATACGCACCGGATTGGAAGTGTAGTCGCCCTCCCACACTAACGGATCTGTCCCAGGTTTGGCTAACGTTACTGTCTTGGCATTACAATCCAAGATTGCAAATTGCGGAGAAAGCCAAGTCATACCCAGAATTACATCAAAATCAACCATTTCTAAGATAACCAAATCCACATAAGTGTTGCTCCCCACAAAATTCACCAAACAAGACCTATATACCTTTTCAACTACCACAGACTCACCCACCGGAGTAGAAACACGAATAGGCATATCAAGTAATTCACAATGAAAATTTAGATCATTCGCAAATGAGGAAGATACATAAGAAAATGTGGATCCGAGATCAAACAATACAGAAGCCATGCATTCACAAACCAAAAGATTACCTGTGATGACAGCATCAGATGCCTCCGCTTCAGACCGCCCAGGGAAAGCGTAGCAATGGGCCCTATCATTTGTCTGTCCGTTGCCCCTACCATGTTGTGATGTAGTGGCTCCAGTTTGCCCATCACCCCGGCCGTTTTGGTGACCACCATTACCTCGACCACCGCGTCCTCCAGAATGACGGCCTCTTCCATAACCACCTCTACCTCTAGCTATTGGGGGTCGATAACTCTGTTTTGGACAATATCTCTTAATATGTCCAATCTACCCACATCCATAGCACTCTCTAGGTTCATTCATAGGTCTCTCAGGGAAGTGTTGACCGGTCTGAGGTGGACCCCCAATTACAGTCTGTAGTGAAGACTGAATCGGTCGGACTGAGTAACCTCCAGAACCCTGTCCTCTAGAATAGGAACCATTGAACTCACCTCCCTTTCGAAACCTTTTTTGATGTCGACGCCATGGTGAAGTCATCTGGCTTTACTCCTTCCACCTCTCTTACGAAGTCTACCACTTCTTGAAAGGATTTCGCCGTAGCCGCTACCTATAAGGCTGAAATCCGCAACTCCGACCTCAACCCCTTCACAAAACGGCGAATCCGCTCTTGTGGACTAAAGTAAAGTTGGGTGGCATATCTGGATAGTGCGCGAAACCTATCTTCATAAGCGGTAACCGACATCCTACCTTGTTCTAGGCTCAAGAACTCATCTCTTTTCCTATCCCTCAGAGTCTGTGGGATATACTTCTCCATAAACAAGCTAGAGAATGATGCCCAAGTCATAGGTGTTGCCTCTGTCGGTTGACACTCAACATGTGATCGCCACCACATCTTGGCGTTCCCTTCAAACTGATAAGTCACAAACTCAACACCAAATCGTTCTACTATACCCATTTTGTGTAGTAGCTCATGACAATCAACCAGAAAATCGTAGGCATCCTCAGATTCTGCACCTTTGAAGACTGGAGGTTTCAATTTTAAGAACTTACTGAAAAGTTCATGCTGATCATTTGTCATTATGGGCCCCGTAGTCAGACGAGGAAACGTGCCTATCTCAAATGAGGCATCCATGCGGGGAGCCCCAGCAGCGGCATGTCGCACCTCTGAAACCGTAGGTGTTGGTGCAGAAAACACTGGAGGTGCCTGACCCTGATCAGATAACCCGCTAAGATAAGCAAGAACCTGATTGATCATCTCTGGGGTAGGTTGGGGTGGCAATTCCTCATTTTGCTCTTGTTCATTTTCCCCTTCCTCACCCTCTCTTACTACCTCCTCAGTCGGTGGAGGAGTCACCGCCCTAGCATCAGATGGACTAGGTGCTCGCCCTTTCCTCTAGAGGACATCCTCACACGACCTCTACCACGACCTCTTGCCGCTACTCTCCCTCGAGCCACAGCCCAAGTGGCTGGCTCAGACGTTTCTTGTCTTGCCGGTGTTGGTATTGGTGCAGCCGTTGCTCTAGTTCTAACCATCTGCGAAAAGAGTGAAGATGGTCAGATACCAATTTGTATCACCTAGATACCAATTGGATTCAAGTAATAGCACGAAAGAAAGAATGAAAGAATGGAATTTTCCTAAAGTCTTATAGCCTCTCAAAGAAAAGTAAAGGCGTCCCCCTACCGTTCCTTAAGACTCTACTAGGCTCGTTCTTGTGTGATGAGACCAACGAACCTAATGCTCTGATACCAAGTTTGTCACGACCCAAAACCGAGCCGCGACTGGCACCCACACTTATCCTCCTATGTAAGCGAACCAACCAACCTAACCCTTAACATTTCAATATAACATCGACAGAAAGTAATGCGGAAGACTTAAACTCATTAATAAAAATCAATTCAATAACTATTATTATCCCCAAAATCTGGAAGTCATCACCACAAGAACATCTATAATCAAATGACTAAACTAAGAGTATTCTAAAAGCTAAAACAAGTAAAAGCTAGTCCATGCCGAAAGCTCAAGGCATCAAGACTTGGAGAAGAAGATCCAGTCCAAGCTAGAAGCATTAGCTCACCCTGAATTTCCGATGTAGTAAAGACTGGCTTGAATTACTGTTGAGTCGAAGACGACGGCACGTTTGCTGCACTCCACAAATAACAAAGAAGAAAACATAAAAGTAGGGGTCAGTACAAAACACAGGTACTGAGTAGATATTATCGGCCAACTCGAAATAGAAAACAATATACATCAAGTAATATTATAAAACCAACTATGATACTCAACATGTAGCAACAACAAATACTATATCATTAACAATTACCGTCAAGTTCACACATGAGGACTCAAGCCTCAATGCCATACTCATTTGGGAATTAGATTCATTAGATTGAGTATATTAGCATCTTTAAAGATTCATTATATTTATTCCCCTCGTGTCAGTACGTGACACTCCGCTCCATATACTATCCTGGTGTCGGAACGTGACACTCCGATCCTCATTCTATCCTTGTACCGGAACGTGGCACTCGATCCATATACTATCCTGGTGTCGGAACGTGACACTCCGATCCTCATTCTATCCTGGTACTGGAATGTGGCACCCGATCCATATACTATCCTGGTGTCGGAACGTGACACTCCGATCTTCATTCTATCCTGGTAACGGAACGTGGCACCCGATCCATATACTATCCTGGTGTCGGAACGTGACACCTGATCCCCTAATCTCACCACTTTCGTTCATCAAGCCTTCTTTTATACCAAGGCATCATCATTAACAAAGTAGATTAGGGTTTCTTTTCAAGATTTGGGATTCAATAGCTTTATCATGCTTATTTATTTCACAATTACATAATCATATTCATGCAAGCATACAATTAAGCATATAGAAGGGTTTATAATACTACTAACACATATCATTCACTATTAAGAGTTTACTACGAATAGTGTGAAAACCATAACCTACCTCCACCGAAGAATTGATCAAGCAAGCATTTCCCAAGCAGCGTTTCTTCTCCTTTTCGTTCGATCGACTCTCCCTCTCTCTTGCTCTTTCTATTTTCTTATTCAACCCTCTTTCTTTTACCCTAATTAGTATATAATTAAGTTTAAAAGATGGCATTAATAGCCCACTAATTTACTTAAGGTTACCTCTTTTAACCCCCAAGTAATTAGACTTATAATCCTTAACCCTCTAATTTTATAATTAAAGTAGGAAGTCCAAAATGTCCCTTAAAACGTGTAAAGAAATCCGACCCAGACTGAGATTACGCAACTTGTGACGGGCCGTCGTGCCTGCGAGGGTCCGTCCTGCAGGTTGTCGCAAGGTTCAGAGACCCAAATTTCCACCAAGGGTCTTTGACAGTCTGTCACGCCTGTGACGGTCCGTCCTGCAAGTCTGTCACGAAGTTCAGAGAGTCGATTTTGAGTACCCAATTTCAGAATTTCTAAGTGTTTTGAAACGAGACCCTGCGACGGTCCGTCTTGACCATGACGGTCCGCCGTGGGTTCCGTCGTTTCAGACAGTTTTCCAGAAATAAAATCTGCTGCTCAAAACGACTAAACGGGTCGTTACATATTTGTATTCGTACAAGGAAATAAACAATTTTTAAAAAATATTATAGATGATTAAAATTATGTTCAAACTTCTCATACTCTATTCAAACATATTGTGTGGATATAATACTCTCAAATTTATCATGAGTAGTTTTTTCCTGTAAACACATTTAAAATTGGTGATAACATTTCATCAACACATATTTTCTCATATTTTAGTGAAACATAGTATAAAGATTGATGGAATATAATTTATCCTAAAAAAATTATAATACAATTTTTTTGTGAAAAAAATGTTAAATAAATTTCACTCTTTGAGATTAAAGCATTCAATAAATATGTATTATTTAATGAGGAATCGATAAGAGAATAAGTCTAAACATTAGTATACTCCCCGATTTCAAGATCTATTTTTCACTAAGTATTAAGAATAAACAATAATAAAGCATGTTCTTAACCTCCTCTTATCTATATAAAAATTTTAGGTAGTGGAGCCTGATTAATTTTCGGCTTTCCTATTTATACTCTATTTTAGGCTTTCCTATTTATTCTCTACTTTAGGCTTTCCTATTTATTATCTGTAATGAAAAATACTCTTATTTATTAATATAAATATACCTCGCCGCCGTGGAAGTTTACTCACGGGGTGTTACCAGGAAATATTGGGTTTTTAATTTCTCTCTCTAGATCTCTCATCTCTTTCTCTTGAAAGTTCTTGTGTTCTTCATTCATCTAGTGTGTGTGCGTGAATTCGACTCTAACAACTGGTATAAGAGCTAAGGATATTCAACACGACCACTGAAGATTGATAGTTCAAAGCTTGTAATCGAGAAGCTTGATGGATCCGATTTAAGTTTCTGGAAGATGCAGATCGAAGATTATCTGTACCAGACAGATCTTCACGAACCATTGACCGGGGTGAAGCCGGAATCCATGACGGAGGAGAAGTGGAAACTCAAGTATCACTAGGCTCTAGGGTTGTTCCGGTTGACTTTGTCAAGAAACGTGGTGTTCAACATCGTGAAGGAGAAGACTACGTCCGGTCTGTTGAAGGCACTGTCAAACATGTATGAAAAACCATCGGTTATGAACAAGGTATATTTGATGCGTAGATTGTTCAATTTACAGATGTCTGAGAATGGATCCGCTGATCATATAAATGAGTTCAATATGATTGTGAGTCAACTCAATTCTGTGGGTATTAATTTAGAAGATGAAATTAAGGTGTTGATTTTGATGTCATCTCTACTCGAGTCTTGGGATACTGTTGTTGCTGCGATTAGCAGTTCCCGTGGATCTAAGAAACTGAAGTTTGATGAAATCTGTGATGTTGTTCTTAGCGAAAGTATTCGCAAGCGAGAAGTGGGAGATTCATCGGGCAGTGGTCTCAGCGTTAATCGAAGGGGGAGAAGTAAGACGAAAGGCCAAAATCAACATGGTCGATCAAAATCAAAGGATCAAGGAAAATCCCAGAACAGATCAAATATGACTTGTTGGAACTGTGGAGAAAAAGGGCACTTTCAAACGAATTGTACAAAGCCAAAATGAAACAGAACCAGAAATTTTGAGATGACAATGATTCTGTAAATTCAGCAGAGGACATTGGGGATGCTGTAATCCTTAGTGTAAACAGCCTGGTTGAATCATGGATTTTAGATTCTGGTGCATCTTTCCATTCGTCTCCAAGCAAGGAGTTGTTCCAAAACTTCAAATCTGGAAATATTGGAAAAGTATATCTTGCTGACAATAAAGCCTTAGAAATTGAAGGAAATGGGGATGTTTGCATAAAGAACACCTCGGGAAACCAGTGGACATCGGAGGATGTCAGATATATTACTGGGATCAAGAATAATCTTATCTCTGTTGGTCAGTTGGATAGCACGGGATATGCAACAGAGTTTGGGAAAGGTTCGTGGAAGATCATGAAAGGTGCTATGGTAGTAGCTCGTGGCACCAAATCTGGAACCTTGTATACTAATGCAAGGTGTATAAACATGGCCGTTGTTGCTGAATGTGCCTCCGGTTCATGTCTGTGTCACAACAGACTTCGACACATGAGTACTAAAGGAATGAAGATGCTGGTTGCAAAAGGAGAATTAGACGGTCTGAAGTCTGTTGATATGGGTCTTTGCGAGAGCAGTTTTATGGGCAAACAGAAAAGAGTAAGATTCACGAAGATTCCTAGAGAGCCAAAGAAAGTGCAGTTGGAAATGGTCCATACAGATGTTTGGGGACCATCTCTAGTATCATCACTTGGAGGATCCAGGTACTATGTTACCTTCATTGATGACTTCAGTTGGAAGGTATGGGTTTACTTTTTGAAGCATAAGTCAGATGTGTTTGCAACTTTAAAGAAGTGGAAAGTTGAAGTTGACAATCTGACCGGTTTGAAGTCAAATGCCTAAGGTCTGACAATGGAGGAGAGTATGACGAATCAGACTTTAAGGCATTCTGTGCAGCTGAGGGAATCATATTGATGAGAACAGTTCCTTGTAAGGCAAGGCAGAATGGAATTGGTGAGAGGATGAACAGAACATTGAATGAGCATGCAAGGAGTATGAGGATACACTGTGGGCTGCCCAAAACACTTTCGGCGGATGTTGTGAGCACAGCTGCATACCTGATCATCAGGGGACCGTCAGTTCCTTTAGGGTTCAAGATTCCAGAGGAGGTGTGGACAGGAAAACAACTCAAGTACTCACACTTGAGTACTTTTGGTTGCACTGCTTATGTTCATGTTGATCCAGAAAAGAGAGACAAGCTTGATGCCAAGGCTGTGAAGTGTTACTTCATAGGCTATGGTTCTGATTTGTTTGGTTACATGTTTTGGGATGACAAGAACAGAAAGATCCTGAGACATTGTGACGTGACATTTGATGAGTCTTCCCTGTACAAGGACAGAGAGCAGAAGGTTCTAGAGATTACAAAGCAAGTGGGAGTTGAGGTTGAGTTGGAGAAGAGTAACCCCAGATATGTCGAAGCAGATACTCAACCAACTCCTACAGAAGAATCTGAAGTGGAGCAAGTTACACCTGAGCAGGTGTTAAGGAGATCATGCAGATCCATCAGGGCACCAGATAGGTATTCACCTTCATTACACTATCTATTGCTGACTGATGAGGGGGAACCAGAGTTTTTTGATAAGGACCTATTGGTGGAGGATACGATCAAGTGGGAGCAATCCATGGATGATGAGATGAGGTCACTTGAGAAGAATGACGCATGGGTGTTGACTGAGCTACCTGCAGGGAAGAGAGCTTTGCTGAACAAGTGGGTATTCAGAATCAAGACTGAACCAGATGGCAAAAGAAGGTTCAAGGCTCGTTTAGTGGTTAAAGGATATTAGCAAAGGAAAGGTATTTATTATGCTGAAATATTCTCTCCTGGTGTTAAGTTAACCTCTATTCAAATTCTGTTGTGTGTTGTTGAATCGGAGAATTTGCATCTAGAGCAAATGGATGTAAAAACAGCATTTTTACACGGAGATCTTAACAAAGAGATATATATGCAGCAACTAGAAGGATTTGTGGTTCCAAGCAAGGAACACATGGTGTGCAAGCTCACCAGGAGCTTGTATGGACTAAAGCAAGCACCAAGGCAGTGGTACAAGAAGTTTGACTCCTTCATGACCAAGAGTTGATTCTGCAAAGCTGAAAAGGATCCTTGTTGTTACTTCAAGAAATACGCTGATTCATATGTCTTTCTACTCTTGTATGTGGATGATATGTTGATTGCAGGATCTAGTATGAGGGAGACTAACAATCTGAAGACAAGGTTGTCTGCACCATTTGAGATGAAAGATTTGGTTCCAGTAAAACAGATTTTGGGGATGAAGATTTCTCGAGATAGATATGTTGGCACTTTAAATCTATCTCATGAGTTGTACATTGAGAAGGTGCTGAGCAGATTCAGGGTTAATGATGCTAAACCCAGGACTACTCCATTGGTAAATCACTTTAAATTGTCAAAGGAGCAGTCATCCAAGACTGCCGACGAGCGTGATCACATGGCACTTGTTCCATATGCTTCAGCAGTTGGTACTTTGATGTATGCTATGGTCGGCACTTGACTTGATATAGCACATGCAGTGGGAGTTGTTAGCAGGTACATGGCGAACCTTGGGAAAGAGCATTAGAAAGCTGTGAAGTGGCTTCTGAGATATCTGAGAGGTACATCAAGTACTTCACTTTGTTTTGGCAAAGGCAAGGTGACACTACAGGGTTTTGTGGATGCTGATCTTGGTGGGGATGTTGACTCGAGCAAGAGTACATCCGTGTACATTTACACCATAGGTGGAACAACAAAGAGTTGGATGTCCAAGCTTCAGAAGTGTGTTTCTCTTTCATTTATTGAAGCTAAGTATATGGCAATAGCTGAAGTTGGGAAAGAGATGATATGGCTGACAGATTATCTTGAGGAATTGGGCAAGAAGCAGAGCGAGAAGATTCTTTACTCAGATAGCCAGAGTGTCATACAGTTGGTGAAAAATCCAGTCTATCGTTCGAAGACAAAGCACATCAGAAGGCGATACCATTTCACTCGCAGGGCAATGGAGGATGGTGATATGTGCATGGAGAAGATAGAGGGTGCAAAGAACCCGGCAGACATGTTGGCGAAATGTGTTGATGTTGGGAAACTGAGGTTATGTAAAACCTCGGTTGGTCTTCGGTAGTTGTTGCTATAGATGTTGCGGTGCGGTTAAGATGTTGATGATGAAGAGATTTTTTTTGAGAATGTATTTTTTGGATGACTGAGTCAATGTCCAAGTGGGAGAATTGATAGGTAGTGGAGCCTGATTAATTTTAGGTTTTCCTATTATTCTCTATTTTAGGCTTTCCTATTTATTCTCTATTTTAGGCTTTCCTATTTATTCTCTATTTTAGGCTTTCCTATTTATTCTCTGTAACCAAAAATACTCTGATTTATTAATATAAACATACCTCACTACTCACTGGGTGTTACCACGAAATATTGGATTTTCTCTTTTTCTCTCTAGATCTCTCATCTCTTTCTCTTGAAAGTTCTTGTGTTCTTCATTCATCTAGTTTGTGTGCGTGAATTCGATTCTAACAAAAACGATAAGTTGTTCCCTTAAATTCATCTTGTTAAAAAAGAATAATCCGTTTAGATAAAAAATAGAATAAAACATTTAAACTTCATTTATGATAATTATTTATAATTAATATTATCAAACCTCAGAAATTTAAATCCGCAAATCTATTATATCCGCAAATCTACCAACAAAATGAAAAGAAATTATGTTAATATTTGAAGAAACACACAAATATTGTTTAATTCTCAAGAAATTTGAAAAGAAAAAAAACTATATATAAAATCAGCAAAGGAATGAAAACCAATATCCATAATATATCTTTATCCAATTGTTCCAAATTATTATCGATCTGCATATATTTTTGAAACGTCGATAACTTTAGATTTTTTTTATTTTTATTTAATTATATATATATAGAGAGAGAAAAGATAGTGGATACAGCAGTTTAAGATAAGCACATAAAATTCAAATACAAAAAATAACTAATTTGTCGATTAATAAATAACAATATTGTGAGTTGGTTTCATAATTTGAAAAATCAATAGTATTTTCTAAAAATGAAGTATATCTTCATAACCATTGCTTTTAATTAGGTGGCAGTTTTACTATTTATTTACTTATATATTTAAAATTATTGAGGCGCATTTATTTTAATTGAGGCGCGATGGATTCTTTTAATTAGTTGTTCTTTGAATATGGTGGGAATTTTTTTCCTTTGTTGGTTTTTTAAAATTATATTTATGAATAAAATATTTTTAAAAAAAGGCGTGTCAGGGAGTTATGGTGAGTGGTTACATTACCTGGATATTATTATTTTTTGGAAATTTTTATTAAATTATTTTGATATTCATAAACTCTAACTTCTAAATTTATAAAAATTTATTTTTAAAATAGACAGTAGCATTATTGGGAACAAAAATATTTCATTTCTTTTTAAAAAAAGGGAAAAGAAAACAATACAACAGTTTTGAAGGTTTAAATTATTTAAAAAAAACCATTTTTTTTTTTTAATTTTCTGGTTTCTAAAAAGTGTGTTGTGTCGACACCTAGGCAGTTTTTCTTCTCGTATTTTACATAGATATATAATTAGTGTGTCATGTATTACATCTAATAAATAAAGAAAAAAATACAAACTGAAATGGAATGTCGAATCTGTAAAAATATATATAATGGAGAGAGCTAAAACATGAATTCTAATATAAAATTGGTTTGATCAATTCATTATATATATATATATATATATTATATATATATATATATATAGAATATATAATATTATATATATATATATATATATATGAATGAAATTAATTACTAGAAAAAGTGAGTTCATCATGATCTATGAAATGATAAATAGAGATATATATCAAGATGTTAATCTAAGAAAAAAAAGAATCATGAATAGGTTCTAACAATAGAATCAAAACTATCGAACTCGTAAAAAATATCATTTTAATAATCTATAATTTATAAAATCAATAATACCTTATCGATTTAGTAAAAGAAATTGAAGGTGGAATCTCATCTTCAATCAATGGAGTTTTAGAACACATCTCTGCCCATAAGCACTATATAAACGGTATTTTTTAAGGGAAAAGAGTCTGATATACCCATCAAATTTGTCATTTAGAGGTGATATACCCTTGTTATGAAAGCGACTCATATATACCCCTACTTATAAACAAATGGCACACATATACCCTTTTCCTCTAACGGATATGAAAAAAATAATAACTTTTATCTAACTTTTTATTATTCTTTCTACAATATATAATCTCATATGAGTAAATTTAATCCTTCTCAAACATTTTTTTTACATTTATTTTGTTTCAATGACTAATTTAGAATTATTGTTTTGATAATCAAATTTATTTATGTTTCACTAATATTCTTGTAAAACTTATTGTAGATGACAAATTTTTTTTCTTTGAATATAAAAATCAAATTACTATATAGACAAAAAATTAGTTTAATTTTTTTTATTTAAACAAAGGAATGAAAGAAAAAAATAAGAATAAGAATAACAAAATCAAATAATTATGATAAAAGAAGTAAAAAAATAATTTATGTATTAAAAAAAATTTAAATATACCTTGAACTTTCATAGAAAAATCATATATATCCCTAAATAATTTTTTTTTTAAAAAAAAGTAATAAATATAAATTTAAAAGTAATTTTTTAACTTCCGTTAAATGAAGCGTATATGTGAGCCATTTTATAATGGCAGGGGTATATGTGAGCGTTTGTATATCGGTATATATGAACCACTTTCATAACCAGGGTATATCAGCTCCAAATGACAAAGCTGAGGGGTATATGTCACGACCCAAAACCGAGCCGCGACTGGCACCCACATTTTACCCTCCTATGTGAGCGAACCAACCAATCTAACCCTTATCATTTCAATATAATATCAATAGAAAGTAATGCGGAAGACTTAACTCATTAATAAAATCAATTCAACAACTATTATTATTCAACAACTATTATTCCCCAAAATCTGGAAGTCATCATCACAAGAACATCTATAATCAAATGACTAAACTAAGAGTATTCTAAAAGCTAAAACAAGAAAAAGCTAGTCCATGCCGGAACTTCAAGGCATCAAGACATGAAGAAGAAGATCCAGTCCAAGCTAGAAGCATTAGCTCACCCTTAAGATCCTGTGTGACGAAGACTGGCTAGAATTGCAGTTGAGTTGAAGATGACGGTACGTTTGCTGCACTCCACAAATAACAAAGAAGAAAACATAAAAGTAGGGGTCAGTACAAAACACGGGTACTGAGTAGATATCATCGGCCAACTCAAAATAGAAGACAATATATATCAAGTAATATTATAAAACCAACTACAATACTCAACATGTCGCAACAACAAGTACTACATCATTAACAATTACCGGCAAGTTCACACATGAGGACTCAAGCCTCAATACCATACTCATTTGGGAATTATGTTTCATTAGATTGAGTATATTAGCATCTTTCAAGATTCATTATCTTTATTTCTCTCGTGTGAGTACGTGACACTCCGCTCCCTCATATTCTTTATTCCTCTTGTGTCGGTACTGACACTCCGATCCCCTACTACTATGTGTCGGAACGTGACACTTCGATCCCCTAAATCTACGTGTCGACCGATCGTGACACCCGATCCCCTAATCTACGTGTCGGTTCGTGACACCGATCCCTTAAATCTACGTGTCGGTTCGTGACACCCGGTCCCCCTAATACTACGTGTCGGTTCATGACACCCGATCCCTTAATTCTATGTGTCGGAACGTGACACTCCGATCCACTAATCTCATTCTATCAATTCATCAAGCCTTCTCTCATACCAAGGCATTATCAATCTCATTACTTTTTAGTTCATCAAGCCTTCTCTCATACCAAGGCATTATCATTAACAAAGAGATTAGGGTTTTGCAAGATTTGGGATTAAATAACTTCATCATGCATATATAATCACAATTATATAATCACATTCATGCAAGCATACAGTTAAGCACATAGCAGGGTTTACAATACTATCAATACATATCATTCCCTATTAAGAGTTTACTACGAATATCGTAAAGGAAACCATAACCTACCTCCACCGAAGACTAGTGATCAAGCAAGAATTTTCCAAAGCTCTGTTCTTCTTCTCGTTTCTCCTCTCTCAATTCGTTTCTCCTTCCCTCTCTTTGTTCTTTCTATTTTCTTATTCAAACCCTCTTTCTTTTACCCTAATTAGCATGTAATTAAGAATAAAAGATGGCAATAATAACCCACTAATTAACTTAAGGTTACCTATTTTAACCCCCAAGTAATTAGACTTATTAACCTTAACCCTCTAACTTTATAACTAAAGTAGGAATAGTCCAAAACGTCTCTTAAAACGTGTAAAGAAGTCCGACCCAGACTGGGATTACGCAGTCTGTGACGGCCCGTCGTACCTGCGACGGTCCGTCCTGCAGGTTGTCGCAGAGTTCAGAGACCCAAATTTCCACCAAGGGTCTGTGACGGTCCGTCACGCCTGTGACAGTCCGTCCTGCAAGTCCGTCACGAAGTTCAGAGAGTTTATTTTCAGTACCCAATTTTAGAATTTCTAAGTGTTTTGAAACGAGACCCTGCGATGGTCCGTCGTGTCCATCACGGTCCGTCGTGGGGTCCGTCGTTTCAGCCAGTTTTCCAGAAATAAAATCTGCTGCTCAAAACGACTAAACAGGTCGTTACAATAGATACCAATTTACCCATCGTTCGTCCTCGAACGATCACAAGAAGAAAAACAAGGGCGAGAAGTAGTACCTTAATCTGTGAACAGATGTGGGTATCTTTCTTGCATATCAGCCTCCTTCTCCCAAGTGGCTTCTTCAACTGGTCGATTCTTCCATTGAACTTTGATGGATGCAACCTCCCTCGACCTCAACTTACGGACTTCTCTAGCTAAAATAGCGGCCAGTTCCTCCTCATAAGTCAAATTCTCATCAAGCAGAACCGAATCCCAACGAATGATGTAGTTTCCATCCCCATGGTATCTTTTCAACATGGACACATGAAATACCGGATGCACTCCAGACAGCCCTAGAGGCAAGGCTAATTCATAAGCCACCTCCCCTACTCGCTTAAGTACTTCAAATGGTCCAATATACCTTGGGCTAAGCTTACCTCTTTTTCCAAACCGCATCACCCCTTTCATGGGCGAAACCTTCAACAAGACTTGTTCACCCTCCATAAACTCCAAGTCCCTAACCTTTCGATCTGCATACTCCTTTTGCCTACTTTGCGCCGCTAGAAGCTTTTATTGAATAGATTTCACCTTCTCCAAGGACTCCCTCAATAGATCAGTACCCCAAGGTCTAACTTCAAATGCATCAAACCAACCAATGGGAGACCTACATCTCCTCCCATACAAGGCTTCAAATGGAGCCATGTCAATGCTGGAGTGATAGCTATTATTGTATGAAAACTCCGCTAAGGGTAAGAAGTTATCCCAATGACCCCCGAATTCTATCACACATGCACGAAGCATATCCTCCAACACTTGAATCGTTCGCTCAGACTGACCATCAGTCTGAGGGTGAAACGCAGTACTAAGGTCCAACCTAGTACCTAATTCAGCATGCAATGTTCTCCAAAACTTAGAAGTAAACTGCGTACCTCTATCTTATATAATGGAGAGTGGAACCCCATGCAATCGAGCAATCTCCGAGATGTAAAGTTTTGCTAACTTCTCTGCATTGTAAGTCACCTTGACCGGAATGAAATGAGCAGACTTAGTCAATCTGTCCACAATTACCCAAATGGAATCAAACTTACCCAATGTCTTTGGGAGACCAACCACGAAGTCCATTGCAATTCTCTCCCACTTCCATTCAGGAATGGGCATTCTCTGAAGTGTTTCTCCGGGCCTCTGGTGTTCATACTTTACTTGTTGACAATTTGGACATTTGGCAACAATATCAACAATGTCGCGCTTCATTCTACTCCACCAAAAGTGTTGTTTTAGGTCACGGTACATCTTGGTTGCACCAGGATGTATAGAGTATCCGGAACTATGAGCCTCTGTAAGAATAGTGTGGATAAAGTCATCAACACGAGGCACACATACCCTTCCCTTAATCCTGAAAAAACCTTCCTCATCAATTATTGCTTCTTTAGCCTCTCCTCGCAACACTTTATCTCGGATCCGGATCAGTTTCTCATTGTTAAACAGCTTTCCCTTAAACTTGTCAAGGAAGGAAGATCTTGCCTCCACACAAGTTAACAATCCACCCTTCTCATTTATTTCTAACCTCATAAGGTCATTAGCCAGAATCTGAACCTCTCTAGCCAATGGGCGTCTAGAAACTTGCAAATGAGCTAGACTTCCCATGCTTCCGGCCTTTCTACTTAAAGCATCCGCCACAACATTCGCCTTTCCCGGATGATACAAGATAGTGATGTCGTAGTCCTTCAGTAGTTCCATCCATCTCCTCTGTCTCAAGTTCAAATCTTTTTGAGTAAAGACATACTGTAGGCTACGATGATCCGAATAGACTTCACACTTAACCCCATAAAAATAGTGCCTCCATTGCTTTAGTGCAAATACTACCGCGGCCAACTCCAAAGCATGGGTCGGATAGTTACGTTCATGCACCTTTAATTGCCTTGAAGCATAAGCAACCACATTCTTCTTTTGCATTAGTACTGCACCCAACCCAGAATAGGATGCATCACAATAAACGATGAAGTTCTTACCCTCTACTGGCAAGGTAAGAATTGGTGCAGTGGTCAACAGGGTCTTGAGTTTCTGAAAGCTTTCCTCACACTCATCCGACCATACAAATGGAACGTTCTGCTTAGTCAAGTTTGTTTTTGGGAAGCAATAGAAGAGAATCCCTTGACGAATCGGCGTAGTAGCTAGCTAAACCAACAAAACTCCTTATTTCTGATACGTTAGTAGGTCTTACCCAATTCTTCACCGTCTCAATCTTAGATGGATCCACCATCACTCCATCCTTAGAAACCACGTGTCCCAAGAAGGACACTGAATCTAGCCAAAACTCACACTTGGAGAATTTGGCATAAAGTTTTTTCTTCCTCAACAACTCCAATACCATTCTCAAATGCTCCTCATGTTCCTTCTTACTCTTTGAGTATATCAGTATATCATCAAAAAATACGATCACAAAGAGATCCAGATATGGCTTGAATATCCCATTCATCAAGCTCATGAAAGCAGCAAGGGCATTCGTAAGACCAAAAGACATTACCACAAATTCGTAGTGCCCATACCTGGTTCGAAAAGCAGTCTTTGGCACATCTGTTGCCCGTATTTTCAATTGATGATAACCGGATCTCAAGTCAATTTTAGAGAAGACACAAGCACCTTGTAACTGATCGAACAAGTCATCAATGCGGGGAAGAGGATACTTGTTCTTAATAGTTACCTTGTTCATTTGTCTATAATCTATGCACATCCGAAAACTCCCATCCTTTTTCTTCACAAACAAAACCGGAGCACCCCAAGGAGATGCACTTGGTCTAATGAAGCCCTTGCTCAACAACTCTTGAAGTTGTGCCTTTAACTCTCTTAACTCCGCGGGAGCCATTCTATAAGGGGGTTTAGAAATGGGGCGAGTACCCGGTTCAAGATCAATACAGAAGTCAATATCCCTATCCGGTGGCATACCAGGAAGATCTGCAGGGAACACATCCAAAAACTCACGGACTACCAAAACCGACTCAATCGAAGGTACTTGGGTAGTGTAATCCTTGAGATGTGCCAAGAAAGCTAAACACCCTTTACTAACCATTTTCTTAGCACGAAGAAAGGAGATGATACGCACCGGATTGGAAGTGTAGTCACCCTCCCACACTAACGGATCTGTCCCAGGTTTGGCTAACGTCACAGTCTTAGCATTACAATCCAAGATCGCAAAATTTGGAGAAAGCCAAGTCATACCCAAAATTACATCAAAATCAACCATTTTTAAGATAACCGAATCTACATAAGTGTTACTTCCCACAAAAGTCACCAAACAAGACCTATACACTTTTTCAACTATCACGGACTCACCCACCGGAGTAGAAACACGAATAGGCATGTCAAGTAATTCGCAATGTAAATTAAGACCATTAGCAAATGAGGAAGATACATAAGAAAATGTGGATCCGGGACCAAACAATACAGAAGACATGCAATCACAAACCAAAAGATTACCTGTGATGACGGCATCCGATGCCTCCGCTTCAGATCGCCTAGGGAAAGCGTAACAATGGGTCCTATCGTTTGTCTGTCCGTTGCCCCTACCATGTTGTGATGTAGTGGCTCCAGTTTTCCCATCACCCCGGCCGTTTTGCTGACCACCATTACCTCGACCACCACGTCCTCCAGAATAACGTCCTCTGCCATGACCACCTCTACCTCTAGCTATTGGGGGTCTATAACTCTTTTTTGGACAATTCCTTCTAATATGTCCAGTCTCCCCACATCCATAGCACTCTCTAGAGTCAAGCATAGGTCTCTCAGAGAAGTGTTGACCGGTCTGAGGTGGACCCCCAACTAAAGTCTGTAGTGAAGACTGAATCGGTCGGACTGAGTAACCTCCGGAAAACCTGTCCTCTAGAATAGGAACCATTAAACTCACCTCCCTTTTGAAACCTTTTTGATGTCGATGCCATGGTGAATTCATCTGCCTTCACTCCTTCCACCTCTACAACGAAATCTACCACTTCTTGGAAGGATTTTGCCGTAGCCGCTACCTGTAAGGCTGAAATCCGCAACTCTGACCTCAACCCCTTCACGAAACGACGAATCCGCTCTTGTGGACTGAAACAAAGTTGGGTGGCGTATCTGGATAATGCACGAAACTTGGCCTCATATGCGGTAACCGACATCCTACCTTGCTCTAGACTTAAGAATTCATCTCTTTTCCTATCCCTCAAAGTCCGTGGGATGTACTTCTCCAAAGACAAGCTAGAGAATGAGGCCCAAGTCATAGGTGGTGCCTCTGTTGGTTGACACTCAACATGTGACCGCCACCACATTTTGGCGTTCCCTTGAAACTGATAACTCACGAACTCCACACCAAACCGTTCTACTATACCCTTCTTGTGTAGTAGCTCATGACAATAAACCAGAAAATCATAAGCATCCTCAGATTCAGCACCCTTGAAGACTGGAGGTTTCAATTTCAAGAACTTACTGAAAAGTTCATGATGATCATTTGTCATTATAGACCCAGTAGTCAGACGTGGAAACGTGCCTATTTCCAATGAGGCATCCATACGGGGAGCCATAGTGGCTACATGTTGTACCTCTGAAGCCGGAGGTGTTGGTGTAGAAAACACTGGAGGTGCCGGACCCTAATCAGATAACCCGCTAAGATAAGCAAGAACCTGATTGATCATCTCTGGGGGTAGGTTGGGGTGGCAATTCCTCATTTTGCACTTGTTCATTCTCCCCTTCATCACCCTCTCTCACTACTTCCTCAGTCGGTGGAGGAGTCACCGCCCTAGCATCAGATGGGCTAGGCACTTGTCCTCTTCCTCTAGAGGACGTCCTCCCACGACCTCTACCACGGCCTCTTGCCACTGCTCTTCCTCGAGCCACAGCCCCAGTGGCTGGCTCAGACGTTTATTGTATTGACGGTGTTGGTGTTGGTGCAGTCATTGCTCTAGTTCTAACCATCTGCGAAATAGAGTGAAGATGGTCAGATACCAATTTGTATCACCAAGATACCGATTGGATTCAAGTAGTAGCACGAAAGAAAGAAAGAAAGAATGGAATTTTCCTAAAGTCTTATAGCCTCTCAAAGAAAAGTAAAGGCGTCCCCCTACCGTTCCTTAAGACTCTACTAGACTCGTTCTTGTGTGATGATACCCACGAACCTAATGCTCTGATACCAAGTTTGTCACGACCCAAAACCGAGCCGCGACTGGCACCCACGTTTTACCCTCCTATGTGAGCGAACCAACCAATCTAACCCTTATCATTTCAATATAATATCAACAGAAACTAATGCGGAAGACTTAACTCATTAATAAAATCAATTCAATAACTATTATTATTCAACAACTATTATTCCCCAAAATCTGGAAGTCATCATCACAAGAACATCTATAATCAAATGACTAAACTAAGAGTATTCTAAAAGCTAAAACAAGTAAAAGCTAGTCCATGCCGGAACTTCAAGGCATCAAGACATGAAGAAGAAGATCCAGTCCAAGCTAGAAGCATTAGCTCACCCTGAAGATCCGGTGTGACGAAGACTGGCTAGAATCGCAGTTGAGTTGAAGATAACGGTACGTTTGCTGCACTCCACAAATAACAAAGAAGAAAACATAAAAGTAGGGGTCAGTACAAAACACGGGTACTGAGTAGATATCATCGGCCAACTAAAAATAGAAGACAATATCTATCAAGTAATATTATAAAACCAACTACAATACTCAACATGTAGCAACAACAAGTATTATATCATTAACAATTACCGTCAAGTTCACACATGAGGACTCAAGCCTCAATACCATACTCATTTGGGAATTATGTTTCATTAGATTGAGTATATTAGCATCTTTCAAGATTCATTATCTTTATTTCTCTCGTGTCGGTACGTGACACTCCGCTCCCTCATATTCTCTATTCCTCTTGTGTCGGTACGTGACACTCCGATCCCCTACTACTATGTGTCGGAACGTGACACTCCGATCCCCTAAATCTACGTGTCGGTTCGTGACACCCGATCCCCTAAATCTACGTGTCGGTTCGTGACACCCGATCCCCTAATCTACGTGTCGGTTCGTGACACCCGATCCCCTAAATCTACGTGTCAGTTTGTGACACCCGGTCCCCCTAGTACTACGTGTCGGTTCGTGACACCCGATCCCTTAATTCTATGTGTCAGAACGTTACACTCCGATCCACTAATCTCATTTTATCAATTCATCAAGCCTTCTCTCATACCAAGGCATTATCAATCTCATTACTTTTTAGTTCATCAAGTCTTCTCTCATACCAAGGCAATATCATTAACAAAGAGATTAGGGTTTTGAAAGATTTGGGATTCAATAACTTCATCATGCTTATATAATCACAATTATATAATCACATTCATGCAAGCATAAAGTTAAGCACATAGCAGGGTTTACAATACTATCAATACATATCATTCACTATTAAGAGTTTACTACGAATATCGTAAAGGAAACCATAACCTACCTCGACCGAAGACTAGTGGTCAAGCAAGAATTTTCCAAAGCTTTGTTCTTCTTCTCGTTTCTCCTCTCTCAATTCGTTTCTCCTTCCCTCTCTTTGTTCTTTGTATTTTCTTATTCAAACCCTCTTTCTTTTACCCTAATTAGCATGTAATTAAGAATAAAAGATGGCAATAATAACCCACTAATTAACTTAAGGTTACCTCTTTTAACCCCCAAGTAATTAGACTTATTAACCTTAACCCTCTAACTTTATAACTAAAGTAGGAATAGTCCAAAACGTCCCTTAAAACGTGTAAAGAAATCCGACCCAGACTGGGATTAGGCAGTCTGTGACGGCCCGTCGTACCTACGACGGTCCGTCCTGCAGGTCGTCGCAGAGTTCAGAGACCCAAATTTCCACCAAGGGTCTGTGACGGTCCGTTACGCCTGTGACGGTCCGTCCTGCAAGTCCGTCACGAAGTTCAGAGAGTTTATTTTCAGTACCCAATTTCAGAATTTCTAAGTGTTTTGAAACGAGACCTTGCGACGGTCCGTCGTGTCCATCACGGTCCGTCGTGGGGTACGTCGTTTCAGCCAGTTTTCCAGAAATAAAATCTGCTGCTCAAAACGACTAAACAGGTCGTTACAGTATATCAGACCCTTTTTTTTTTTAACACACGAGCCAGAAATTTACAATGAGTATCAATTGTTGTGTTATGTCAGATCTTTGTTCATTAATACTTAATTATTTTTCTTACCTTCAACTTTATCGTATGGGATATGAATTTGTTTGATTTATTTATTCATTTTCAGATCATTAAGGTCAATTCAACGTAGCATTCGCATGGCTTAAATTTTAATCTTATCGATCTTCTAATCTTTTACTCTTTCAAAATCCGAATAAAGATACCCTTGAGATAATGAGGTTGGAACCCAATAAGTTCCTCTTGTAACCCACATGCACTTTGTGTGATTAACTTCGAATTTCTATACCTAAAGGTGGTAGAAACTTTTTATTGAAAAAAGGGCACATCATGGCATTTTATTTTACTAATTGTTAATATATAGTAATATTTTATTTTTTGACTTAAAAAAGTTTTTAGAAAATTTAAATTTTACACGTAATAGCCCACGAAATGAAATTTCTTTTTAATTAAATTAAATAATCTTAAGAGGTGGCAGCATGGCGTACTTTTTCATTGGGAAGTGGCTTCCCCCCCCCCCCCCTTTTTTTTTTCTCCTCTTTTTTCATATACACCCAATTCTTTTGAATAATATTTTTTTATTGATTATGTAAATATTTATTTAATTCTTCTTCTTCGTTAACATTAAATAAATGATAATTTAGTTTTTATTTAATAATTTTACACATTGAATCTATTAAAAAGTTTGTTCATTGTGTCTATTTTTTTCTTTAACGCTTTTAAATATTTTATGTTTTATGATATATTGCCATAAATTTCTCAATCTGTTAGTCTATGTTTAGTCCCATCCTGAATTTTCATTCAACTTTTTGGGGGGTTCTAATTTTTTAAATTGTAGATTATATCTAATTTAGGCTAAAATATAGGTATTTGTAATTGATTGTGGGTATCAACTGTCATATATAAGATGATTATCCCTACGATTATTCATAAAAAAGGGACTCAGATTCTGATTTTATGGATTATCCATCAATACCTTTAAATTTTGGCAATGTAAGTTCTCCTTGTTATCTTTGACTTGTGTGTTTATCGTGTAGCATTTTAAATGTCATGTGCAATCCTCATTTAAAAACTGAGAAAGAATCTGAAATGTATACAATTGTGATTGAATGAATACACAAATGTGTCTTCACGAGGGAAATGCATACGTGATGTTCATGATTTTTTTTAAAAAAGAACTTCAATGCAGTGCATACATAATATATGTGAATGAATGCATAAAGTGTTGTTTTTCGGATATGTATACACAGGAGATGATACCAGTGATATAAATGTATATTGATACTAAATGGGTTAATACATCATTCTTCTACCTATATATAATCACCAACTATATAATTGGAAATATTTTATTTATCAAGTAATAAAACAAAAACATAAGAAAATACATAATTCTCGTGTTTTGTTCTTTAGTGATGGTTTGGTTATACGTGGAAAATAAACGCCAATATTATGCTTATTTTTGGAGCAACTTTCCAATTTTGCAAATCTAAAAATCATATTTGCATTTTATAACTAAAGTTTTCATAATTACGCTCCATAGAAAATTTTATGTTTACTATGGAGTTTTTGATTTGTTTAATTAGCTAGATACATCTAATTTTATAGGAAATGTTCAATTTCGTATAAATACATTCTATATTTTAATTTCTATAATAAGGTCTTTATTTACATAATTACAAGTGTATAGAACCAAAATTTATGTATTTTTGTATTTGTATATACAATTTTCTCTCGCTTTATACAAACACAAATGCATTTTATACCAAAATGTATAAAATGTCTCATTGTGTACCGAATTAGATGATAAAAAATATTGAGATGTATGCTACGAATTCGAATTAAAAGAAACTATGTAGTATTTAATTTAAATTAATATTTTTTTATTTCATCGAATTATTCTTTTTTTTTTGTCTATTAAATGCTAATTAATGTTAGGCTATTTTTTGTTAATCAATTCTATATTTGTGTCATTTCTATTATATTTTTAAAAACTCATGTTTATTGTTATTTTAGATGAAAGAATTGTTCACACCATCCTATAATTGTGTAAGGATAATTAAATTCTATTCTAAAAATTTTAATTTTTTAAAAAATATATTCCGATGTTATTTATCAAAATAATGATCTTAATCAGAAACATACACCTCAAAAATGTAAGATTTTTTAAAAAAGTTTATGTCAAGCCCAAGCTTACCGCACCGTGCATACACTTACGCTAGATCCTACTTAGGAAAACCCTCTATTCCCAACAATTTTAAAAAAAACATGTGGAAGACTTAAGGAATCTATGAAAAAAAAAAAACCATGGTTTATAAATTCAAGGTTTTAACAATTCAAAGTTAGGACTTGCAAAATAATCTACACCCCACAGGTCAAGTATTAACTTCTACAAGAGCTAGTAAGAGTACAAAATTAAAAAAAACAACGAAGAAAAGAAAAAAATCCCGCCATGCGGAAGATAAATAGAAGCTGTTGGAGAATTGTCTTATTCTTAACCTATGAAACAACACTTATCCTTAAATAAGACTATGCCAAAGACATATTAAGAGTAGTATCAGTACAACCACACGTAGTGGTAGGCCTCATTTGTCAATCCAAATACCTACTCCATAATATGAGAAATAAACTGGTGAAATATGAAATAAGACTGTTAATTCCCCCACCTTTATATATTCCCTTCTCTTACCATTCTAGATATTATTTTCATACCAGCATACTTGCCTAAAAACCCTTACTTCATTCCCGTCTCCACATTGTTTATAATCCCAATACCATGCTTACTGAAGCTTACTATCCTTTTTAAAGTACTATCACTCATATTGAAAACATAACTATAAACACTATCACTAAACACCGCCCCAAACATCAACAATAAATAAATCGGACCTCATTCCAATCAACAAGGATAGAACCGAGACCTCTAGGTTTCCCCTTACCATGCCACAACCCGATTTAGAACTCTACCATTCACAATTCATTAGACAAAAAAATATCTCCAATTAACTTACAACATCGCAATTAATTCAAATGCCTATATATAATGTGCCACCTAGTTATTTTGTCTGGATTGAATTCACCATTCCACATTATTAATAATACATCTATATGTCATATCAATGGTTCTCTCAACACCCAAACTGTTAGTGTACTCGTAGGTGGTACCCGATCCAAGTTAGTGTACTGGACGCAATACCCGATCCAATGTATGCACCTGAACGTGGCAATCGATCGTACTTAATCTTCTAGATCATATTAATTGATCCAATCAAGTTAGTATGTTGCTACGTGACACTTATGCAATGCAACAAACCACAGGCACAATCACATTCACCATGTATAATACTCACATCATATAGTCAATTACTGAAGTTCCTGGCATGCGTTATCCCAAATCATTTTGTTCGGTTCGTTACTAATTTTATACTGTGCTTAAATGCATATATATTATACAGACACCAATTTAACATATATCACACAAAACTGGAAATTACAACAATTCTTAAACATTAGTTTATGATATAGGCCTTTCTCCTTTGTTACACGTCTAACGTGACACAGAGAAATGTATGCATAATGAACTCTTTATTTTATTGGTGCACGAATACCTATGGAGGATTGCTACTGTCAAATTTAAACATTCTATGAAATTAAATAATAGATGTATTACTACCTAATTAATAAAACCTAGCCTACAAGATGTTTAGCAACTACACAAAATCTATAGCTCTAATTTTGTTTTTTCTGGATGGAAAGATGGTTGATTTTTCCTAGAATCCGCAAGTTATCGATCTTCTTACAGTAGAAATCTCTTCCTCCTTCTTTCCCAAGCGTAGAAAAGATGTTTGAGGATTTATGGGGTGATTTCCTTATTTAGATGTTATGGGAAAAAGAAGAACATCATATTTTGCGTTATTTACATTTGGTCTCGACTATCCCGCTTTGGCGACTACTTATTCCGCTAGAGCACTGACGCCCCAGCGGCATGTATCCCTCTATGGAAGGACAGTGGCACTAGTATTTTCTTACATTATTCTACTCCTAAATAACGAGGGTTTGAATCGTTATAATAAATACCAATTTATCAGCCCTAGATAAGTAGTAAAGGGATAACCATGCGTCCTTTTTTGTAGTATTCCTAGACTACTGAACTGGATCATAGCACTCAATCCAATGCATGTTAGTGTGTTGGAACATGACACCCGATACAATACATCACTACACAAGCATAATCAAATTTACGATGTACAATACTCACATCATATAGTCCATTACAAAAGTTGCCGACATGCACTAATTATTCATAATTAATTTATTATGTTCATTGCTACTATTATGCTTTTCTTACACGCATATATATAGCATATAATCACAAATCAACATATATAACACAAAATAGGAATTACAACCATTCTGAAACCCTAGTTTATAATATCGGTTTTTCTCCTATGTTACACGTCTTATGTAACACATGCAAATATATGTATTATCAACTATTTATTTTATTTGTGAACGAAAGCCTATGCCTGAATGCTACCGTCAAATTCAAAAATGCTATGCAATGAATAATAATTTTATAACTACTTAATTAATACAACCTACCCTATCTGGGCTTTAACCAACTGAGAAAACTATAACTCTCATTCTAGTTTTTCGTAATGCCAAGATTGTCAATTTGTCCTAGAATCTACAAGTTATCAATCTTCATATGCTAGAAATCTCTTCCTCCTTCTTTCCCGAGACTAGATAAGATTTTGGAGGATTTATGGGGTGGTTTTTTCCTTCTTTAGGTTTTATGGGAAAAAGAACATAAGAACTTACATTATTTACATTATGTCTTGCCTATCCCTCTTTGGCGGCTACTTATTCCATGAGCACTGATGGCCTAGCGGCATATGTCTCACTGTGGAAGGACAGTGGCACTAGTATTTATAGACATTATTGACTCTTCATTAGTGATGGTTCGGGTCTTTACAATAGATACAAATTGACCCCTCTTTCATCCCTGAACAACTAGTGAAGGGATAACCCTGCGCCCTTTTTTGCAGTAGTTCTAGACTAACGAACTAAGAAGCTACTGAACCACAAAAGATGGTGACCCTTCAATTTTTTAGCATGAAATGTTATATACAGACGGAAATGATTAGGGAAATAGGTAAATACGGGGAGAAAAGAAACACATGCCATAACATAGTATGGCCCGCCAAAGCGGTACGCTTCCCGCTTTTGTGAGGTCATTGTGGCGACGAACCTCCCGTTGTAGTGCGACATTGTAAATCGTAATGGAAAAATGAGGAATTTTTTGTCACGATTGGGGAGCACCCTCTAAAAGTAACATGACGTACTTTAAAGCTTGGAGGTCTTATACAAGCCCATAGTTATCATTCATCGCATTTTCATAGGTAAATTAAGCGGAAAAAAATTTAAAACATTCATAGCACACCATATGCTAGAATATCACTTCCATTATAGATAAAATATCATATATCATAGTTAAAGACTCTATTATTTTTTTTCCATCCTAGACTAAATATCATTAGAGTATAATAGGGACACAACCCTTACAACATAAATCATAAGTACATTATTACTAAACTTTACAATAACATAAAACTTAGGAAATCCTTGGATTTAAGGATTCTTTTCCTTGATCTTGGGAATAACATATCAAGCCCTTTCACTTTAGAGACATCCATTTAAGCATCCATAACCTACACTTTTTGTAAAAAGTTAAAGAAGAATGGTGTTAGTACAAGAATGCACCAAGTATTAAAACCATGAAAAAACAATCATTTAAAAGGGACATTTTACTTGACACCATGCATCATGCCTTTTTGTGAAAAATTTATAAAACGTTATGCAATATGCATCATACAATTTAAATACTTCATATAGACATATTCAATAGTCACAACATTATATAACATCATACTTTGCATTTAAGGAATATTAACCACCACTTTACAATAAGTTTAGTCTAATAAAAGTAAGCACATCTCTTTTGTAGTAAGTTCCCTTTTTTGTTTAATTCCGTGACTTACCAAGTAACCCTCTAGTGATACTTGGTGCAATGTATCTGTCACGACCCAAATCGGGGACGCGACTGACACCCACATTTACCCTCCTATGTGAGCGAACCAACCAATCTAACCCTTAACATTCTAATGTATAGCAACAGAAAATAATGCGGAAGACTTAAAACAATTCAAAACTATTATTAATATCCCCAAAATCTGGAAGTCATCATCACAAGAACATCTATTTCAAGTTACTAAACTAAGAATGTCTAAGAGCTAAAAATACATAAAAGCTAGTCCATGCCAGAAGTTCGAGGCATCAAGACTTGAAGAAGAAGATCCAGTCCAAGCTAGACGCGTTAGCTCACCCTGAATTTCCGATGGAGTGAAGACTGGCTAGATCTACTGTTGAGTTGAAGTTGACGGAATGTTTGCTGCATTACACAAATAACAAAGAAGAAAACATAAAAGTAGGGGGGTCAGTACAACCACAAGTACTGAGTAGATATCATCGGCCAACTCAAAATAGAAGATAATATATATCGAGAAATATTAAAAATCAACTATAAACTCAACATGTAGCAACAACAAGTATTATAATCGTCAATAAATACCATCAAGTTCATCCATGAGGGCTCAAGCCTCAATACCATACTCATTTGGGAATTAAGTTCATTAGATTGAGTATATTTATCTTCTTTCAAGATTCATTATCTTTCTTCCTCTTGTGTCGGTACGTGACACTCCGATCCCCTACCACTATGTGTCGGTACGTGACACTCCGATCCCCTATATGTGTCGGAACGTGACACTCCGATCCCCTATATGTGTCGGAACGTGACACTCCGATCCCCTATATGTGTCGGTACGTGACACTCCGATCCCCTAATTCTACGTGTCGGTTCGTGACACCCGTCCCACTAATACTATGTGTCGGAACGGGACACTCCGATCCACTAATACTATGTGTCGAAACGTGACACTCCGATCCACTAATACTATGTGTCGGAACGTGACACTCTGATCCACTAATCTCATTATATCCGTTCATCAAGCCTTCTCTATACCAAGGCATCATCAATCCCATTACTTTAATTCATCAAGCCTTCTTTTATACTAAGACATTATCGTTAATAAGGAGATTAAAGTTTCTTTCAAGATTTGGGATTTCAATAGTTTTCATCATGCTTGTTTTATCAAAATCACATAATCATATTCATGCAAGCATACAATTAAGCATATAGACAGGTTTACAATACTACTAATACATATCATTCACTATTAACAGTTCACTATGAATATCGTAAAATAACCATAACCTACCTCCACCGAAGACTAGTGATCAAGCAAGAATTCCCAAAGTTGTTTTGTTTCTCCTCAGCCTCTCGATCGATTCCTCTCTTTCTCTTGGTTCTTTCTGTTTTGTTTTATTCAAACCCTCTTTCCTTTACCCTAATTATCATATATAAAGACTAAAAGAGGACAATAGAACCCACTAATTAACTTAAGGTTACCTCTTTAAACCCCCAAGTAATTAGACTTATTAATATTAACCCTCAATCTTTATAATTAAGGAAAGAATAGCCTAAAACGACCCTTAAAACGTGTAGAGGAATCCTATTCTGCCTGGGATATGCGCAACCTGTGACGGGCCGTCGTGCCTGCGACGGTCCGTCACGATGGTCGTCGCAGCCTCCCAAAATCCAGGTGAACTGTGACGGCCCGTCACACCAGTGACGGTCCGTCCTGCACCTCCATCATGACGGTCAGAAACTCGTTTCTTGTACCCAATTCTCAAAAGTTGAAGTGTTTTGTAACGGGAACTCACGACGGTTCGTCGTGGATGTGACGGCACATCCTGCAGGTCCGTCACAATTTACAGAGAGTCGATTTTCAGTATCCAATTTCAGAATTCTAAGTATGCTGAAACGATGCACCCTCGACGGGCCGTCGTGCCTGTGACGGTCCGTCGCAGTGCCCGTGGCCTTGGCTTATTTTTCCAGAATTAAAATCTGCTGCTCAAAACGACTAAACAGGTCGTTACAATAGATACCAATTTACCCATCGTTCGTCCCCGAACGATCAAAAGAAGAAAACAATGGCGAAAAGGAGTACCTGAATCTGCAAACAGATGTGGGTATTTTTCTTGCATATCTGCCTCCTTCTCCCAAGTAGCCTCTTCAACCGGTCGATTCTTCCATTGAACTTTGATGGATGCAATATCTCTCGACCTCAACTTGCGAACTTCTCTATATAATATAGCAACTGGTTCCTCTTCATAAGTCAAATTCTCCTCAAGCAAAACTGAATCCCAACGGATGATATAGTTTCCATCCCCATGGTATCTTTTCAACATGGACACATGAAACACCGGATGCACTCCGGACAGCCTGGAGGCAAGGCTAATTCATAGGCCACCTCCCCTATTCGCTTTAGTACCTCAAATGGTCCAATATACCTTGGACTTAGCTTACCTCTTTTTCCAACCGCATCACCCCTTTCATGGGTGAAACTTTCAACAAGACTTGTTCACCTTCCATGAACTCCAAGTCTCTAACCTTTCGGTCTGCATACTCCTTTTGTCTACTTTGCGCCGCTAGAAGCTTTTCTTGAATGCCCTTCACCTTATCTAACGAATCCCTCAAGAGGTCAGTACCCCAAGGTCTAACCTCAAATGGATCAAACCACCCAATGGGAGATCTACACCTCCTCCCATACAGCGCTTCAAATGGGGCCATATCAATACTGGAGTGATAGCTATTATTGTATGAAAACTCTGCCAAAGCTAAGAAGCTATCCCAATGGCCACCAAACTCTATCACACATGCACGAAGCATATCCTCTAACACTTGAATCGTTCGCTCAGACTGACCATCGGTCTGAGGATGAAATGCAGTACTAAGGTCCAATCAAGTACCTAATTCAGCATGCAATGTTTTCCAAAACTTAGAAGTAAACTGCGTACCTCTATCTGATATGATGGATAGTGGAACTCCATGCAATCGAACAATTTCTGAGATGTATATTTTTGCTAACTTCTCTGCATTGTAAGTCACCTTGACCGGAATAAAATGACCAGACTTAGTTAACCTACCAACAATCACCCAAATGGAGTCATATTTACCCATTGTCTTTGGAAGACCAACCACAAAGTCCATTGCAATTCTCTCCCACTTCCATTCAGGAATGGGCATTCTCTGAAGTGTTCCTCCGGGCCTTTGGTGTTCACATTTCACTTGTTGACAGTTTGGACACTTGGCAATAAAGTCAACAATATCACGCTTCATTCTACTCCACCAGAAGTGTTGCTTTAGGTCACGATACATCTTGGTTGCACCCGGATGTATAGAATACCTTGAACTATGAGCTTCTGCCAGAGTAGTGTTGATCAAATCATCAACTCGGGGTACACATACCCTTCCCTTAATTCTCAACACACCTTCCTCATCGATTGTTGCTTCTTTAGCCTCTCCTTGCAACACTTTATCTCGAATCCGGATCAATTTCTCATCATCAAACTGCTTCCCCTTAATCTTGTCGAGGAAGGAGGATCTTGCCTCCACACAAGCTAACAATCCTCCCTTCTCATTTACTTCTAACCTCATAAGGTCATTAGCCAAAATCTGCACTTCTCTAGCCAATGGGCGTCTAGAAACTTTCAAATGAGCTAGACTTCCCATACTTCCCGCCTTTCTACTTAAGGCATCCGCTACAACATTCGCCTTCCCCGGATGATACAAAATAGTGATGTCGTAGTCCTTCAGTAGTTCCATCCATCTCCTCTGTCTCAAGTTCAAATCTTTCTGAGTAAAGACATACTGAAGGCTACGATGATCCGTATAGACTTCACACTTAACCCCATATAAATAGTGTCTCCACTGTTTTAATGCAATCACCACCGCGGCCAATTCCAAGTCATGAGTTGGATAGTTACGTTCATGCACCTTTAATTGTCTTGAAGCATAAGCAATCACGTTCTTCTCTTGCATTAGCACTGCACCCAAACCCGAATAGGATGCATCACAATAAACAATGAAATCCTTACCTTCAACTGGCAAGGTAAGGATAGGCGCGGTAGTCAACAAAGTCTTGAGTTTCTGAAAGCTTTCCTCACACTCATCCGACCATACAAATGGAACACTCTGCTTAGTCAAGTTCGTCAATTGGGAAGCAATAGAAGATAATCCCTTGACAAATCGGCGGTAGTAGCTAGCTAACCCAACAAAACTTCGTATTTCTGACACATTAGTGGGTCTTACCCAATTCTTCACTGTTTCAATCTTAGAAGGATCCACCATCACTCCTTCCTTAGAAACTACATGCCCCAAGAAGGACACCGCATCTAGCCAAATCTCACACTTAGAGAACTTGGCATAAAGCTTTTTCTCCCTCATCATTTCCAATACAATTCTCAAATGCTCCTCGTGTTCCTTCTTACTTTTAGAGTATACCAGTATATCATCTATAAATATGATCACAAAGAGGTCCAAATATGGCTTAAAAATGCCATTCATCAAGCTCATGAAAGCAGCGGGGGCATTTGTAAGGCCAAAGGACATCACTACAAATTCATAATGCCCATACCTAGTCCGGAAAGCAGTCTTTGGCACATCCGCTGCTCGTATCTTCAATTGATGATAACCGGATCTCAAGTCGATCTTCGAGAAGACACAAGCACCTTGTAGTTGATCGAATAAGTCATCAATGCGAGGAAGAGGATATTTGTTCTTAATAGTTACCTTATTCAGCTGCCGGTAATCTATGCACATTCGAAAACTCCCATCCTTCTTCTTCACAAACAAAACTGGAGCACCCCAAGGAGATGCACTTGGTCTAATGAAGCCTTTACTCAACAATTCTTGAAGTTGAGCCTTTAACTCTCTTAACTCCGCGGGAGCCATTCTATAAGGGGGTATAGAAATGGGGCGAGTGCCCGGTTCAAGATCGATACAAAAGTCAATATCCCTATCTGGTGGCATACCAGGAAGATCTGCAGGGAACACATCCAAAAACTCACAGACTACCGAGACCGACTCAATCGAAGGTACTTGGGTAGTGTCATCCTTGAGATGTGCCAAGAAAGCTAAACACCCTTTACTAACCATTTTCTTAGAACGAAGAAAGGATATGATGCGCACCGGATTGGAAGTGTAGTCACCCTCCCACACTAACGGATCTGCCCCAGGCTTGGCTAACGTCACCGTTTTAGCATTACAATCCAAAATCGCAAAATTTGGAGAAAGCCAAGTCATACCCAGAATTACATCAAAGTCACCCATTTCTAAAATAACCAAGTCTACATAAGTGTTGCTCCCCACAAAATTCACCAAACAAGACCTATATACCTTTTCAACTATCACAGACTCACCCACCGGAGTAGAAACACGAATAGGCATGTCAAGTAATTCACAATGTAATTTTAGACCATTAGCAAATGAGGAAGATACATAAGAAAATGTGGATCCGGGATCAAATAATACAGATGCCATGCAATCACAAACCGAAAGATTACCTGTGATAACAACATCAGACGCCTCCGCTTCAGATCTCCCAGGGAAAGCGTAACAATGGGCCCTATCGTTTGTCTGTCCGTTGCCCCTACCATGTTGTGTAGTAGTGGCTCCGTTTTGCCCATCACCTCTGCCGTTTTGGTGACCACCATTACCTCGACCACCACGTCCTCCAGAAAAGCGGCCTCTACCATGACCACCTCTACCTCTAGCTATTGGGGCCTGTAACTCTGTTTTGGACAATTCCTCCTAATATGTCCAATCTCCCCACATCCATAGCACTCTCTGGAGTCTGGCATAGGTCTCTCGGAGTAGTGTTGACCATTCTGAGGTGGACCCCCAACTACAGTCTGTAGTGAAGACTGAATTGGTCGAACTGAGTGACCTCCGGAGCTCTGTCCTCTAGAGTAAGAACCATTAAACTCACCTCTCCTTCGAAACCTTTTTGATGTCGATGTCGTGGTGAAGTCATCTGGTTTCACTCCTTCCACCTCTATCACAAAGTCTACCACCTCTTGGAAGGATGTTGCCGTTGCCGCTACCTGTAAGGCTGAAATCCGCAACTCTGACCTCAACCACTTCACGAAACGGCGAATCCGTTCTTGTGGACTGAAACAAAGTTGGGTGGCATATCTGGATAGTGCGCAAAATTTAGCCTCATATGCGTTAACTGTCATCCTTCCTTGCTCGAGACTCAAGAACTCATCCCTTTTTCTATCTCTCAAGGTCCTTGGGATATACTTCTCCATGAACAAGTTGGAGAATGATTCCCAAGTCATAGGTGGTGCCTCTGTTGGTTGACACTCAACATGTGACCGCCACCACATTTTGGCGTTCCCTTGAAACTGATAGCTCACGAACTCAACGCCAAACCGTTCTACTATACCCATCTTTTGTAGTAGCTCATGACAATCAACCAGAAAATCGTAAGCATCTTCAGATTCTGCACCCTTGAAGACTGGAGGTTTCAATTTCAAGAACATACTGAAAAGTTCATGCTGATCATTTGTCATAATAGGCCCAGTAGTCAGACGTGGAAATGTGCCTATCCCCAATGATGCATCCATGCGGGGAGCCATAGTAGCCGCATGTCGTATCTCTGAAACCGGAGGGGTTGGTGCAGAAACCACTGGAGGTGCCTGACCCTGATCGGATAACCCGCTAAGATAAGCAAGTACCTAATTGATCATCTCTGGGGTAGGTTGGGGTGGCATTTCCTCATTCTGCCCTTGTTCAGTTTCCCCTTCCTCACCCTCTCTAACTACCTCTTCAGTCGGTGGAGGAGTCACCGCCCTAGCATCAGATGGGCTAGGGGCTCGTCCTCTTCCTCTAGAGGACGTCCTCCCACGACCTCTTCCACGGCCTCTTGCCACTGCTCTTCCTCGAGCTATAGCCCCAGTGGCTGGCTCAGTCGTTTCTTGTCTTTCCGTTGTTGCTGCTGGGCGGTCGTGTTGCTCTAGTTCTAACCATCTGCGAAATAGAGTGAAGATGGTCAGATACCAATTCGTATCGCCTAGATACCAATTGGACTCAAGTAGTAGCACGAAAGAAAGAATGAAAGAGTGAAGTTTTCCTAAAGTCTTATAGCCTCTCAAGGAAAAGTAAAGGCGTCCCCCTACCGTTCCTTAAGACTCTACTAGACCTGTTCTTGTGTGATGAGACCAACGAACCTAATGCTCTGATACCAAGTTTGTCACGACCCAAATCGGGGACGCGACTGGCACCCACATTTACCCTCCTATGTGAGCGAACCAACCAATCTAACCCTTAACATTCTAATGTATAGCAACAGAAAATAATGCGGAAGACTTAAAACAATTCAAAACTATTATTAATATCCCCAAAATCTGGAAGTCATCATCACAACAACATCTATTTCAAGTTACTAAACTAAGAATGTCTAAGAGCTAAAAATACATAAAAGCTAGTCCATGCCAGAAGTTCGAGGCATCAAGACTTGAAGAAGAAGACCCAGTCCAAGCTAGACGCGTTAGCTCACCCTGAATTTCCGATGGAGTGAAGACTGGCTAGATCTACTGTTGAGTTGAAGTTGACGGAACGTTTGCTGCATTACACAAATAACAAAGAAGAAAACATAAAAGTAGGGGGGGTCAGTACAACCACAAGTACTGAGTAGATATCATCGGCCAACTCAAAATAGAAGATAATATATATCGAGAAATATTAAAAATCAACTATAAACTCAACATGTAGCATCAACAAGTATTATAATCGTCAATAAATACCATCAAGTTCATCCATGAGGGCTCAAGCCTCAATACCATACTCATTTGGGAATTAAGTTCATTAGATTGAGTATATTTATCTTCTTTCAGATTCATTATCTTTCTTCCTCTTGTGTCGGTACGTGACACTCCGATCCCCTACCACTATGTGTCGGTACGTGACACTCCGATCCCCTATATGTGTCGGAACGTGACACTCCGATCCCCTATATGTGTCGGAACGTGACACTCCGATCCCCTATATGTTCGGTACGTGACACTCCGATCCCCTAATTCTACGTGTCGGTTCGTGACACCCGTCCCACTAATACTATGTGTCGGAACGTGACACTCCGATCCACTAATACTATGTGTCGGAACGTGACACTCCGATCCACTAATACTATGTGTCGGAACATGACATCCGATCCACTAATCTCATTATATCCGTTCATCAAGCCTTCTCTATACCAAGGCATCATCAATCCCATTACTTAATTCATCAAGCCTTCTTTTATACTAAGGCATTATCGTTATAAGGAGATTAAAGTTTCTTTCAAGATTTGGGATTTCAATAGTTTTCATCATGCTTGTTTTATCAAAATCACATAATCATATTCATGCAAGCATACATTTAAGCATATAGACATGTTTAGAATACTACTAATACATATCATTCACTATTAAGAGTTCACTACGAATATCGTAAAATAACCATAACCTACCTCCACCGAAGACTAGTGATCAAGCAAGAATTCCCAAAGCTTTGTTTTCTCCTCAGCCTCTCGATCGATTCCTCTCTTTCTCTTGGTTCTTTCTGTTTTGTTTTATTCAAACCCTCTTTCCTTTACCCTAATTATCATATTATTAAGACTAAAAGAGGACAATAGAACCCACTAATTAACTTAAGGTTACCTCTTTTAACCCCCAAGTAATTAGACTTATTAATATTAACCCTCAATCTTTATAATTAAGGAAAGAATAGCCCAAAACGACCCTTAAAACGTGTAGAGGAATCCTATTCTGCCTGGGATTTGCGCAACCTGTGACGGGCCGTCGTGCCTGCGACGGTCCGTCACGATGGTCGTCGCAGCCTCCCAAAATCCAGGTGAACTGTGACGGCCCGTCACACCAGTGACGGTCCGTCCTGCACCTCCGTCCTGACGGTCAGAAACTCGTTTCTTGTACCCAATTTTCAAAAGTTGAAGTGTTTTTATAACGGGAACTCACGACGGTTCGTCGTGGATGTGACGGCACGTCCTGCAGGTCCGTCACAATTTACAGAGAGTCGATTTTCAGTATCCAATTTCAGAATTCTAAGTATGCTGAAATGATGCACCCTCGACGGGCCGTCGTGCCTGTGACGGTCCGTCGCAGTGCCCGTGGCCTTGGCCTGTTTTTCCAGAATTAAAATCTGCTGCTCAAAATGACTAAACAGGTCGTTACAGTATCACCTTAAAGCCAAAAATTACTCATACATATAACTTGCCTAACTCAACACATACAGTCATAGAAGTATAGTACATCATAGACACATTTAAGTCAAAAGCCTAACGATATTACTATAAGTCCTAGTCAATTTGCACATATACTAACTTCACATCACATAGATTATTTTAAGACCTTTTTCTTGACGTCAATCTAGATCTACCAGTGCAATGTACATGTGAAGCCCCAAAACCTCACACATACTAAATAAACCTATCAAGAGACCAAAAGCATACTATTCACTTCATGCATCAACAAGTACATATACATAACTTCATTCATTCAAAGCAAGACCTTCATAATATAGTCATTAAGGCCAACATTATGTACATAATAAAAGGACACATCATATAGACTCTTTAGGACTCATACCATGCATTTCATCACAACAAGTAGACAAGACTACAATGTCATGCATAAAGACATAAACATATACATATACATTAGAACACCTTTGTAGAACAACCTTCAAGAGTTACTTGTGCAATGCATAAGTGAAGCCCCATACCCCACCTACGCTAAGCAACTTTCCTTATGTTATACTAGTTCGAGTCTAGTTATTTACTTTCATTGTCCATTTTACATTAGGGAAACTCTAACCTTAACCTACACTTAGACCATGGGTGCTAAATTGAATTTGGTGTTGTAGAACCTTACACCAAGGGAAGGTGATTTACTTAGCCAACGTAGAACATTAACAAATGCTAGCATACTAAGTGATATCACTTTCTAGATCCTATGGGGCAAGCATAGTTTATAGAACTTGGAGGTATGCATGGAAACCCTCTTTATGCCTATTGAGGTATTGTAGTTATCCACTTATGGAAATATAACTCTATGCCCTTTGGGCTATGAGGCTAACCACCTTGGGAGGACTATGGTGAACCTACCTTCTGTCAATGGGAAGGTACACCCCTCATCTTCAATTTCACTCAGTGCTAAGCAAAGTTTCCTATATTAAAAAGGAATTATTATCTTTACTTTATAAAATTTAGTCATAGATGAGTTAACTCCTCATATGCTTAGCTCATAGGTCATAGATGAGAGCTCATCAACCTAAATCATATGAGAATTCCTTTCACATGGACAGAGCATATGTAAAGCACCATCTAGTTTAGACAACACTTGAGAACACCTTTAAAGTCCTCTCAATTGACAAGATCATTACATATGTGTGTGTACATACATGTGAGAAAGCCTTTCAGACAATACCTTTAGTCCAAACATATTCATACTTCACTTAATTAATGCATAAGTGTATAAGTGTAACTATATGAGCAATCCTTTCATACAAACACATTTAGATACTAGGCATATTCATACTTCATCATACCATATACTTGACATCATAGCATATAAGATATTTTCATAATATACTCATGCATTAATATTCATGTACATGTATCAAAAACCTAGGAATCATCCTATCAAGGCACACATATGCAATTGATAGACAAGGTCCCATACCCTTTCCCATACTAGTACAACCATCTAGTCATTCCTAGTTAAGGGATACATAAAATGCGTCATGGACACATACTTTACATGCCTAGTAGTAGAGACCTGTGCACATGAGAATACCCTTTCGTCAGGCACCATGAACCTATACTACTTGTAAGCATGCATGAAGTGTGAGTCTGTGTACATTGTTCAACATGATCACCTAATGGATATCAATAACACATTGAGTAAACCACCCTCTTAGGAACACAATACCCAACCAAGCATAGACCATACAACACATGCTAGCGTAGGAGACAAGTTGACTACGACACTTGCATTCAAGACTCCTAACCATAACTAATCACACATTCATATAGGGGTACATAGGTAAGAGGTCATTAGACATCATGACTCATCAATGGAAGCAAATAACCAACCTTAACATAGTCATTCACATGCATATAACATTAGTAACACAACCTTGGTTATAACTAGAATAGAAACTAGGCATAAGCTTCACTTAGTGTGATCATCTTTACAACACACTTATATAACATCAAGTTTTCTTCACTGACATAATCAACACCTATATGGATAGAAAATAAATAAACACCTCCACCATAAGTTTACCATACCACACAATGCCATACAAGACCAATTTTATCAACAATACTATAGAAAGTAAAGAAGGAATAGATTAATTCTTACCAATCCATTAACCATTGGTCATCATTGATGGATACTCCTTTTTCATCAACAATAAAATTATAGGGCATTAGCTACATGAATCTTAACATAAAAGGAATTATACTTCATCTATCATAGAATTAAGATCACATTATCTACATTTCATTATCAATCTAAAGAGGATAGAATAACATAAATCTATCCTTACCAAATCTCCCTTGACTTGATAATCAATGGTAAATCCTAGTAATTCATCAATAATACAATTTAGGGAAGCATACAAAGAGACCATAATGTAGACGAAATCATAATTAATTTTCCCTAGAATCGAGATCATACAAGTGTTCTAGATTAACAATCAATAGAAGATAGAAGAACATAAGTCTATTTTACCAAATATTCAATACTTTATAAAAATTGATCAATTCCATGTTATTCATCATAAATATGCATAATAGGTAGTATATATAAGCAATTAAAGATAATTGAATCACAATTCAATATCACATTGCCAATAATTAGGCTAATTTGAAAATTGGAGGTAAAATGGGTTTATCATGAAATTGGATTGAATTTGAATTAGAAATAAGTACATTATCATATATTCATCATAAGCATGCTTTTTAAAACGTTTTGAGAAAGAACCCATGGCTAGGTTAGAAAATTAGAGATTTGATCATGAACTTTCTTTGAAAACAATGGAGACCTCTTTAGATGGAATATTATCTAAAGATGAAGGATCACCATACCTCACCATATTATAAAACCACCAAAACATGAAGAATAAATCTTGAGAATCCATCACCATGGTTTTTCTTGAGCTTCATCTCCAAAGGAGGTTTCTAGGGAGGATATTTTGGGAGAGGCAAGTCTAATTTTGAAATCATGGATTGGGAATGGTGTTCTCACGTTTTTAACAAACTAAATATACCAAAAAATAATTTAATAAAACTCCTATAGTAATTTAGGGACGTGGGGTGGATTGCCCTTCATAAAATAGTTTGCCTGGTAACTTTGTGCAGGGTGCATCGACGCCAGCAATCAATGCCTCGTGGGCCCATCTACGAGTTGTCCTGCTAGACGTTATTTGGGTATAAGATTTGGCATTAGTTTCTTTCCTCCTAGGATAAGTGTGGTACAAAGACTTGGAATTAGTTTCTTTCCTCCTAGGATAAGTGTGCTACGATGCCCACCCATCGACGGAGCATCAACACACCTACTTGCCATCGTTTGCCGGTCTTAGGTAGACAATGCCAAGATAGTTTCTAAGCAGGCATTGGGTCATCCTTGAGGACCTTTTGGGGGGGCCTTGGGGAATCGTATCCCAAATATTCCAACGTAAATATAATCATAAACAATATAAATATTTCACACATAATTTTTAGCCAAAACAAACATGTAAAACATGATAAGACACACATGAACGTCTCAAGGGCTAACTTTCAAACGTTTTGGACGTTCTTGGACGATTTACTTCCAAATGACTTAAAATAAAAAAATACATGATTTAAAACACTTAATTAACATGTTATAAATATTATTAGGCACATGTGATTCTACGGACACCCTAACTCATTTTGGGGGTCTTACAGGTTTCCTCATTTTTACCCCTTTCTCACTGAAAACTCATTGAATCCTCTCGATCTCGTCCTCTCAATGTCAAAATCAAGGTAAATATTTTTCGTAAACTCTTTAATTTAATATATACATAATTAAAATTGAATTATGATTAGTTACTAGATAAACTATGGTTTTGGGTAGTTATTCAAAAATTAACTAAGGTTGCTAGTTTGAAGGAAAAATTCAAAATCCCTTATGTTCCTAATGTATCCACCACTTCATGGGCATAAGAATTTTGTAAAGATATGATCGAATCACTACAAATATGTGTGGGGAAAGATCTAGGGTCTCTTATAAAAAACTATGGATTTGGACACGTTTTAGGGGTTATATTGCAAAAATGATTGCATATTTGGGTTCCAAGGTTTAATATACTATGATCTACTTAACTTTTGTGAAGGTGAGGGTTTTGGGATGATGGGACACTAGGATTTTGCCTGGAGTTTATCCCATATTAAGGACCCTCCGGCGACCTTCATCCTGCTGAAATGACCTCCCTAATCCCGCTGTGGAGGGACTTATTGGGATAGTAACCCCTTGCCATTGAAGTAAGAAATTTTTCTCTTCCCTTTTACCCTGTATTGCCTAATCAAATCATGGTTTAATTTATACCTTCCAACCCTTTAAGGCATCTCTAATGGCTGGTGTTAACAGGGAAAATATAACTTTTGTCCGGTTCCCCAAAGCTGCTAGTAGGGAAAGGTACCATGACCATCGGAAGCTTAAGTTTTGTTAAGAGAGGGGCTTTTTTCCTGAATCTTGAGGAGAAGGTGCCCGCCTTTTTCTGCTTGGCTAAGGGGGTTTGGTTGGATTCCACTAACAGAGGCCCCCCTGCAGCAAACTCCCTGTGGGTGAGAAAACTCTATGCCATATTATTTATTCTTCATTAGGAAGATCCTAGCCTACGATCTGCATCTGAGTAGAGGACATTCCCCTCAATATTCCACCAATAATGATGTGCTCAAGGTGCCTAATATCCTAAATTTTGAGTACAGGGTCAAACTGCAGGAGAAGGACTTGGGCTTGTTAAGAGATACAGTAATTGAGCCTGCGCACCAGTAAAGGGCTAACTCGCCTACCATCGAGAGAGTCACTGGCAGAGATTAGTCACCAGATTCTAAGATATTGGTGCACTTATATGCCAAGTAGATCCTCCCATCGTGGAACCGCACCAACGTGACCATTACACATGCTCTAGCAATAACTTACGCCATATAGGGTATCCATTTGAATGTAGGTGTCCAAATTATTTCTATGTGGAAAGTGTTCTACAGGGTAATATGAAGGTATTATTTCTTCCAGGGTTGGTGACTGTACTATGCTGGGGGGGGGGTTCAACTCTTGGACAATAAAAGGTACTTCCTATCGATCCCCTCCTTCACCCTCTTTTTGTTAGGTAGACTTATACATCAAAGATAAATACGAGGAGTCAAATAGGTCCAACAATAGTAAGGCGATTCTAGAGGCGAAAAACGAGGGAGGCGTCGACACTCATCCGACCCGTTCTTAGGTGCACAGGTGGAGGATGATTTATCGGCCTTCCATAGGATGTTAGGATGCCCTTTTTATGACACAACCGAAATCCCACCATACACTGATTTTAAGGGTACGATGATCCACAAGCGAGCTACGTCATAAGAGAAGGACAGGTTTGGATAGGGATTAGTGTATGGTCACATTTCCAAGGTCATGAGGATCATTTGTACTTGTGTTTCCTCAAACACGAGGTTACCCGAGTTTATAGAGAGTATTTCCAGCATTTGACTTTCATGTATGAATCCGTGAAAGGCTGGTAATCCCGAAGGAGAAGACTCAAATGATTATGCTTTTCCTTGTACTTTTTGTACGCACAAGGATGTTTGTTTTTGTTTTCTATCGTAGCCAATATTTAGAATCTAAGGTTTATAACCTATATTTGATTATTAATATTTTGAGAATGAATTCATACATGATTTGGGTCAAACTGTTACTTAGGTAAATAGATGTGATAGGGTTAAGAATCTATTTCGCCCAATACGACTTTGGCGCGCGGATATCCGCTATAGCGGGAATAATCCCGCCTCAGCGGCTCAGATCAAACGATACCCAACCTTATTCTCATTAATTCAAAACACAACCCTAGGATATGTCCATTCGATCACCCTATTATATTTGATCACAACACGCCTCCATATTTGATTTTATGCATCACATCTATGATTATATAAACCCCTGCACATAAATTAGTTAGGGACTTTCTTTCGAACGACAAGATTACGAAGCTAAAGTAATCACATCGCATTGTTTCTAATATATAGTCTAGTATGATACTTATACTATGTTTTAGACAAACCCATATTTAGCACGTAACCTTATCATGGCATTAAAGAAAAAGACATTCTTCACACAATAATGTTATTACAACAATTAGAAGAAAGCATTCATAGTCTTAAGTTACAACTCAAAGACAAGTCCCAAATGATAGTTAGTTTGTCTCCTAGATGAGCATTGTTGAACAACCTTGATATTCAACCTCTAAGGAAAGATACCAATTGGAACCTTCTCATAACGTTCAGTTTCCTTTGTTGAGATACCACGTGGAATGGGGAGATACAAAATGCACTAAACTCATGCCACAAGCGATAACTCACACTAAAGAGAGAAAAGTTGAATAACTTTCTATAATTATTTGTAGCTTCATTAAAATTAGATGCGGACGTCAACATACAAATCTGCACAATTCTATTCAATAATTTATCTTGTAAGGGAAGATTGATAACATAGGCACCGATACTAATTTATCATGACCCAACAAACCAAACCGTGTGAGCATCTACTCTAAAGCTTACGTTGGAGAACCCTCGATTCCAAACAATTTTAAAAACATGTGTAAGAGTTAATTAAACTAAGACGAAAAAAAACAAATTTATGGTGATTTTTATGAATTAATATATTTAACTATTCAACGCTAAGACTTGTATATCTAGTTTAAACATGAAATATCTACTAAGATTACAGAGTAAAACATAATAAATAAAAGATAGAACTCCCATTATATGGAAGGAAAATAGAAATTTTTTGAGAATTGCCTGCATTTTCACCTATAAAACATCATTGATTGTGCAATTAGACTATGTCAAAAGGCATCGCAAGAGTAGTATCAGTACAATCACATGTACTAGTAGGCATCATCGTTCATCACAAATACCCACCAAATAATATCAGCAATGAATTTACAAAACATGCAATAAAATACCCATCTTTATACTTTCCCTTCCCTCACCATTTTAGATATTATTATCATACTACCCTACTTACCTATAACCCTTTAATTCATTACCGTCTTGACTTCTCTTATATTCTCCAGGCCATGTCGATGAAGATTAATATCTATTAAATAGAACCATCCCATCATAGGGAAAACCCAACTATAACTACTATCACTAAATATCACCCTAAACCTCAATATTAACTAAGTCAAGCCACATCCTAATAAATAAGAATAGCACCGAGACCCTTAGTTTCCCCTTAACATGAAACAATCTGATTTGGGACTCTACCATTCACATTTCATTACACAAATATATATCTTTAATTAACTTACTACATTGCGATCACACATTTGACTATATTAGCACGTCGCAACGTTATAATGTAAGGTTCAATGCACGTCAACATTCTCAATAGTACAAATATATGTCTAGTCCACAGTATTCTCATGGAACCCACACACAAACTGTTATTATGCCGATACGTGGGACTTAATCAAAGTTAGTGTGTGGTACGCTCAAATTACACCTCCGTAAAGAAGTATAAGTGGTCGTATCAAGTGCAGAACCCAACTATTAGGCTGGGGTCGATCCCACGAGGAAAATGGTTTAGAGTTAACTTCAATGTATGCTTACTTAGATTTAGTGAGATTCTTTGCAAAAAAAAAGATAACTAAAGGGGGGATTTTGTGGAGAAAAAATCATTTAATATAATAAGTAATACAAGTAAAACTTTGATTTTTATCAAATTGTGAGAGAAACTAGAGTGTAAGTGTTCCTCATAGGTTCATAACATCGTATTCCTCGAGAAGAACTATTTTTCCCTAGTGTTTTGCATGCAAAGTGATAAGTTAAGTATCTCTAAATCCTTGGTCCAACATTTAGAGAATTTCAGCTCGTACCTGGGTCCCACTGCATCTGTCTAAGATACTAACCCTTACCTGTACTTCATATTAAGCATCATATTCGATGTATGACTTAGTTATTACTTCGCACCTATCAAAACCAGCCTATTAAATAGTATCCCACTATATCTATGTTGGTAATTATTTCCTATCAGCTGCCTCCTTGGCCCGGCAAGTAGTAATTAGGCGAGTTCTAACGCCAGCACTCATTAAAATGACTTCCAAATGAAAGAATTATCAATGCATGCAATAAGCTATTTCTGAAGAACACAATTCATTGTAGATAAACAATAAATAATGAACTTACTTTGACAAATTCAAAGAAAATACAGAAATTTAACTTCAAACAAAAATAAAACCACTTCAAAACAAAAGCTTGGAAATTTGATTTAATCCTAAAGTTGCAAAAACCCATTTTACAATAACAAACTATGAAAAAAAAAGAATCCAACCTCAAAAATGAGGTTTTAGACCTATTTATAAAAAATATTGTCCTAAATTAAAAGGAATTAAAATAAAGAAAGTTGTCCAAAAAATGCGGTTGTAATCATCAACCCCTACAACTAACGGACTGTCGACTGCCTCCGCCAGTCTAGACATAAAATCTTTTTTCCCCTTCAGTTGGCATCTTCTCTAAATTAATCGACGGACCAACATCACAGTCCGTTGATGGATCTACGGTCCGTCGATGCCTCCCATCGTTCCATACTTCAACTTTTTTCGACTTTGGATACTTGGACTGTCTTTGATACAATCAACCATTCAACAAGTTGGTCCGTTGATCCTTCTGTAGCCCCACACTTGGTAAGATTTCCCCGAGTTTCTCCAGATGCCTGAACTTTCAGTCGACAGTCACCATCTACGGTCCATCAATAGAACGACGAGCCGTCGATGGCCTTTGTTGGTAACCTCTGCACTAAATCTCAACTGCATTCTGTGTTTTTTTGGACACCTTTCCTCCAAAACAAAGATAAAATTATGTTAAAACTACTACAAAAAGGGTCTAGACACACACCAATCTTAAGAAAAAAGCACTGTAAGTACCGTTTATCCTCGATACATCAACACCCTCAACATAAATTCATTGTTTGTCCTCAAGCGACACACTATGACTCAGCACAACACATTGTAAAAAAAGTATCCTATTTTAATCTTTCTCTATCACATGGATATCAATCACAATTTTTTCTTTGCTTTAGTGCATGCTTCTACTCCCAGGCTTCATACCTAACTCATGTGGATCAAACCATGACATAAACTCACTATGCAAGGACACCTCCACTCTTTTGCCTCTCGCCAAGGTACCAACTTTCTGAAATTGTAACTAGTGCCATCACATCAATTGAAATCCTCCTTTTTCGCACATTGATTTCAACTTTGGATACAAGGATCATTATTGAACACTCACACTCAAAAATTCACACCTAGTTAGTACTTGTCGCCATATGCTTTAGTTTAATTTCACTGCTTAAGTTCACCACCCTACTTGACATTTCGGCTAAGAGTCCTACTTCTTTCATTATCTATTATGCCTACTTTTGTTTTCTTGTCATCTCTACCTTACTTTCTCCTTTGTTATTTGTGGAAGTGTCTCTTACTTCTTTTCGTTCAACTCTCTTTCTTTCTTTTCTCCCTTTTTTTTTCTTTCATTCAATTAATAATTTTGACTGAGTAACTTCTCTTGATAACTTTTTATTTTATTTTCCACATTACTCTTTTCATACCCACTTTTCGGGTCATCAGTAGTAATAGCCTCGCTCAACTATTGGTTTTTCCATGAGTCAAGGTACACATTAACCAAGGTTGGGTCAGCACCAAGATGAGGTGAGTTTCTACATTACCTACCCTCAACTTATGCTATTGGCTTAAGTTGAGGTGCACATGTCCGAGGAGGGACCAGGGCCAAGACATTATACCCAGTGAAAGTGAGTTAGTGAAGAAAAGAAAGGTCTAATATAGACTCAACATATTTGGATAAAAAAGGAATAAAAATTTCATTTGGTTCACTTTATTTTAGGCTAGATGTTTTTTTATTCAAACAAGTTCCTATGATCATTTCCTTGTCGTCTAGCACAAATTCCTTTTTGCAAGATCAACCGGGCAAGTTCTTGCTAGATACAAACATTGGAACAGTAAAAATTCCTCACATTCTCTTGACACCTTGTTACCCTATGATATTGTCAGACACCTAGTTTAAGTGTACGATTGAGGGTTATGCAGTGGATGCATCTCAATTTCATGATTAGAGAAAATACATTGAACTTGTTTGTACCTAATCATGCAAGAATTTTATTAGAAGGTGATATAATTCATGCTTAGCCATCATACTTCATGTTTCACTTATATACTTTGTAAAAGTTATGACATGCTAGTTCAAAAGTAAAAATCAGTCACCTTATTTTACTATGTTCAACTCTATGTATTCCTCTATCCGTAGAGTACATTGAATTAAACCCTAAACCCTAAACCCTAAACCCTAAAGCCCTAAACCCTAAACCCTAAACCCTAAACCCTAAACCCTACTGTGACAACAGCTACTACGCATCCCACATCAGATAATGCTATCGACGAAACAACCCTTTATCCAATCCAGCATATCACCATGACCTGGCACAGAACCAATCTTCACTTTTCGACATCCGTAACGAAGCGTTCTAACAGCAGTTACACAGCCCCTGAATGTCTTAGATAGCTGTAAGTGAAATAAGGCTACTAAGTAGTAACTAGGAATGCGGCTAGCTCAGCTAGTATACTTACTTGCTCGTTATAAGGGGGGAGGCTAAAGCAGGGTAGCGAAACTAGGAACGGAGTTGGCTTGTTAGAGCTAGGCTGTTGAGTGAAAGTAAAGTAAGCGAGCTAGTCATACGAGCCAGGGAGCTAGTCAGCTTGCTGTAGTTGCTACGGTAAACTGGAGTGAAACGAGTTGGCAGTAGAGACCATAGGAAGGAGCCACACCTGCGATCTTTCATCAAAGGAGCATGCGTTCTAATGAGGGAATCAAGATGCTCAACCAGAGTAGATAGGCGAACAGCAGGAAACTCAGATTGTACACTATTTACGACACTACCAAGTGTATACACCATGATAACCTCCAATGAATATAGATTCAAAGCATTTGGAAACTCTAATTTACTTTATCCTGGGAGTTTTGTTTTGATATAAACATTTTCTAAATGATTTCGGAACATTACTCATAGGAATAACCTATTTTTATATATTTTTTCTAAAAATTTGATTTTGACGATTGGATCTCTCTATGAATGGAAAAGGGGTGCTTCGGATCGGGAGTAACCACTAGTGATAGGGCAAAAATAGGGGGGAAGGACAAAGGAAAGAGCGCGAGGGTTGAAAATGGATTTCAAACAATATGAACAACAATAACTCGACATTCTCAAGTTCGCGATTTCCTACAAGTTTCTCTTTTTTTTGGGGGAAGCTAAGAAAGGACAAAGAAAAATGAATATCATGTTTACACCGATCGGATTTCAAAAAGTCCTTCGACCCTTACCTTTTATTCATTCTGAGATTGAATCAGACAGAAGGTTCACCCCTCACCCTGGGGGATTGGGGAGTTGAGACTTCCTTGCTCTTAGGCCCGCTGTAAGGCCAATAAGATCAGCCCTTACAGGAGCCTAACGGAGAAAAGTCTATGCCCAATAGGGGAAGACTGCGGTAAAAGGATGTCCGTCTGTTGATGGCTAGCTCGTAGACGCAAATATTGGACATTGAAAATGTTTTAAAACAAATGAGTGCGATAAGTGCATTGTCTTTTGGATTTTGGGTGTAGACGGGGGGAATTAAGTATTATCCCCAAAAACTTAAGTAACTAGAACACTAAATTGACTCTGCATCTATAACTACTTCTGGTTTATATACACTGCTAAAAGGTTGAATTCCAAACGATTAGGTTAGGGCAGGGTAGAGTTCCTCTTTAGCACTGTTCTTTTAGGTGTAGTTCCGTTAAGGCGCCAAGATCAAACTCCGGCCGGGAGGGGCCGAAGACTTCTCATCCGTGTAAGAATTAGGAATTCCTCTTCCAACTCATCCCAGAATGGGCGTTATGGAAAAGAACAAGAAGAAAACGTCTTCAAAGAGCCTTTGCATAGTTTACGAATTCTGCTTAGTAGGGACCTAAACACAGGAATTTCTTTTCTCAGAGTCAGACCACGCCTTATGACGAAAGGGGGAGAAAGGACGGATCACCTGTCGATCTGTGATCAAAGAAAACTATACCTGAAGAATGTTTTGGGGTTTCAATCGCAGACCCAGCCCTGCTGCTTCCATCAGTCTCCTATCCTAAGTTTCTTTCTCTGCATGAATCAAGTTCTTCGACAGGACCATCCCGACCGAGGGCTAATCATAGATCTACTATGGTCTTTTTATTGTTCACTTTCATTTCTCAATCTGGCTCACTCCCGGCTACGGTTTGGAACTTTTGCCTGCTTAGAAGTGGATTCGAACCAGGGAAATTCTTCTCTTTTTTGGGGAGAAATCCTTTGACTGGTATTGAATATAGATCCATGTCTTTTTTGTTCCACTAGCTAAGACCAAATTCTCACATGTCCTCTACATGTGTATGCTTTACTAAACATTACCTTTACCTGATATTAAGAATCATAATCGATGTTTGGCTTAGTTGTTACTTCACATCAATCGACACTAGACTATTAGATAGTGTATACTAAATCTACATTGATAATTCTTTTCTTATTAGGCCAGAGAGAAAGTTTTTTTTATTCCTTTGTTTCGAACTTCGTGAAGAACTCCATTCTATCTCTCCCTCGTTACGAACAAAAAAGTGGAATGAAATCCCAGTTATACACTCCCTTCGTTCTACAAACCCTTGTTGATTATAAACTTCGTTCGTGAAGGAACCGGACTTTTGACGGGCCAGCCCTTTTTTATGCGCCGCTTTACTTGGGGCAAAAGAACAAACGCAAGAAAATCCAAAGAGAGGATTGTGAGTTGGGCTAATCATACTTCACCCTAACACTCACTTTCATTTTACCCCATCCCCAACAAAAAAACATTTAATTTTCCCCAATGCATAAGAAATATAAATACAAGGTGGTAGGTCAAGTAAACCTGAGGCGCATAGTGCCGATGATCAACAAGTAGGTGGGTCCGGTTTCCTGGGACCCGCAACCTTAGTATTAGGGTAACCCTTAATGGTTCCCACAACAATCTCCGCACCCTCAGTTGTGCTCCTCTAAATAGTCTCAGGTCTAGAACTAGATAGCCCAGCAGCCAGCTCTCGAGCTCTCATCTGACGGTCTCCTAATCAATCACAATTGCTCTCATAGCAGCCTTAAGGTCCGTTTTCTCCTTATTCCTTGCATGGGCATCCTTTCCCTAAGTGATGCGGCTGTAACAGTGCTACTTGGCACACTCACATTGCTCAGGCGCCAGCATAGTGAGGGAAGTGAATAGTGAAACAAGCATTGTGTCCTTTGCTAGCTGGATAGGTTCAGTCCCACGCGCTGTCCACCACATCTCTAAAATACAGTCAACATTAGCCCGCAAACTAGCCGCAATCTCTTGAAAAGTTGTCAAGTCAATGATGGGGGATGGGCGTGCAAGAACCCGTAACTCAAATGCAGCAAGGCGCTGGTTAACTGCCTGAATCTTCTATTCCATATGCTAGGCCACCCTCTTCTCAATCTGGTCCTCAGCCTTGGCCATGAATTTTTGCATCCAAGGCTGAATATGATGCAGCAGGGTGGCCATATAGACCCCTAACTACTGGACCCTTTCTATCGAGACAAGTGCTGCAGACGTTGGAGTACATCAGGAGGATCTAAGTGATTTACTAGTGCCAGAAGCAGACTCAGACGGGGTGGTATCAGTGTGCTCTAAAGTGCCAGGATCAGCCCCTTCAACTAACTCTACCGTATCCGCCAAACTCTTAACTCAGCGGCTGCAACTCAACTCTAGGCTGTCTTTGTGGTGCCGTCACATTGGCCTCATCCCTGATGTGACCCATATCCACAGTCTCAATTTAAATACGGAGGGCATAACGGTACCAAATAGACACTCCACTATCCTTGAGTAAATTGAAGATCATACAAGTAAATGGGTAAGTAGCAGAGGTCTTAAAATTCCTTTAATGTATCATTGAGATCAATAAATTTGCGAAGTTGATCTCCAACCCGACCAACAAAGTTGCTACCTATAACGCTCTATCCCATGTCAAAATGTTATCTGCTATCGTGGGAGATACATGGTGGCGAACTAATAGCCAGAAGAACTTGGCTATTAAAGTGAGGTTGGTTTTTTGATAAGGCCTCGAGGGTCTAACACCCATTCTGCTCCCTCATCTTCAATGGATAACTGCTTCGCAAGCCACCTCTTGGTAGATTCTCTCTAATCGCTGGTCCTATGAAACAGAACACTCTTGACCATACCCCACCTGTAATCAAACTCCAAGGTAAAGGGGATCCGAGTGATATCTATGGAGGTGCCATATAATAAACGGCCGATAGTGGTGAGAGAAATGTTCACTAGGCACCCTCAAACTAGAACTAGTGTGTGTGGATCCTCTTTTGGCAGGTTTCGCCCACGTATCAAAAGAACCACAAAGATTCTCCATATATGAGGCATAAAACTCTCAACAATATCCTCGCTATACAACCCCAGACACCTAGACATCAACTCGAGCTTGTGGTGGGTAAACAATCTAAGCACATTAGTGACTGTGTGAAGGCTCCCTTTGAGAACTCTCCGCTTGACTATCACCAACCTTGTCATAACCCCATTGTCATTAAGATCTTTGCATCCCTGTAGACCTGATACGGACCATCTACGCACAATCGTTTGGGTTCATATGGAATTGGTGTAGGGTCATCATCCTTGGGTGCCAGAGCAGACTTTAAACTATAAGCCTCATCAGACGAGGATTGGTGGGCAGGAACCTCTGGGTGAGTGGCTCCAAGTGATTCGGAACCTGAGGCAGTGTCCTCATTTCACCCCATAGAGTGGGCAGACTCTGAACGTGAGGTTGCTTCAGAAGACGAACGTTCTGAACCCAAGGCAGATCAAGACAGTGTGTCGGTCAGTCTGCGCTCCTCATCAGACTGGGAGGCAGTAAGTATGCAAGAAACCACCTTCTTTGGGGGTGCCTCGAGTTGCTCTTGGATATGTAATAAGAATCCTGCTCATCTTTAAAAGTACCGATTATCCGACCGGATGTGCCATAAACTTGGACCTGCCCCTAGAATAAATGATGTCCTATTTTGGAGCCAAATGTACATGTAAAACAGTTTGTTAGTCTCATATCAATCCTACTACACATACCTAGAAATCAAAATAGAAAAATAAAAAATAAATCACATTCCAGTTCAGTCCATAGTACTAGTTGACGGGCACTATCAACGATCATTCAATAGTGTCCATCGTTGGACAGTTAAATTTTTTTTAGATTTCAATATACAAACCTCTCAGTCTGAAATGCCAGACAAGCAGAACGGCCCGTCGATCAATCGGCGAACCGTAGGCCACTTCCGTCATCTAACACGTCGAATAATTTTTAAACTCTCACAAATAAAGGTCTAAACTAGAAACGACGGATGTGCAGAATGGACCATCGATCAGTCGATGGACCGTAGTCCACTTCTGTTGTCTCAGAGTTGAGCCATTCAAAGGGTGATCACTTGAAGGACCCCATCAACGGCCTGTCGATCAATCAACGGTCCCTCGATAGGGTCTCTTCCTGTTAGTTAGAGACATATCTAAGACCTTAATTTTAGTAGCACATTTTTACCCCTTATGGACTCTCATAAGTTTACCTAACAAATAACAACAATTACAATACCATTTCATCATCAGTAAGGTTTCGAGTTTGGAAGGTTCATTCTCAATTTCAAAGATGCTACCAAACCCTAAGTCGGAAATTCTATAACTCATTTTAACCTTAACATCCCCCTACCCATTCACTTTCTATCATTCTAAAGGAAATTTTACATAGTATCTAACAAGCACAAACATACAATTTTTTCCCTAAGTCAAGACCCACAATCCAATTTTCGTTTCAAAAAGCAAATGAACGAGAATTCATCAAGCAAAGAGAATCAAAATACCTGAAAATCATAATGGAGTGACTTGGTTAGTGACTTTTCCAACAACTTACGTGCCATCATTTGAACACCAACTTGAGAAAGCAAGAATAATTAAGTAGAATTTTAGAATAAAGGATTTTGTTAATTTGAGAGAATTTGGGAGTTGGGGAATATGATTAGTTTTGAAGGAAGAGATATTGAGTTATGATGGAAAAGGAAAAAAATAAGGAGAGGGAGACGGTTGGGACAAGAATTTCAAAAGCTTTTGGAGGTTAATGAATGGTTTTATTTTGATATAGCCGACCAGGTTCGGGTTAAGTTACTGGCTCTTTTGACAGATGACAACCCATCAACGATCCGTAATTCAGTTGACGGACCATCGATTGCACAAAGAATTTGATAAAATTTCAAGACATACATGGTATCTAAAGACACCATCGATGATCCATTGATGAAACAAGGGTCCGTCGATGGGTTCCGTAAATTTATTCACCAGACTATTTTCTGCAAAATTCTTGGTTTTGGCCCCTGCACATTGAATACCCATTAAGCAATTTTTTTTGTGTTTTTCTGGAAACTTTTGAATACGGACCCTAAAATAATCTCTAGCCAATACAAAAAAAAAACTCGTGAAGATGAGTTAAACAAAACGAAACAAAAGAATGGAACTATTCCTACAAAGAAAAGAAAAAACTATTTTTTACTAGAGGATACCCATTGGGTTGCCTCCCAATAAGTGCTTAATTGAATGTAGCGCCATGACACATGATCCTTGATTACATAGACTTCATCAAGGTTATATGCCTCAATCACTTCAAGGACACCTCCGCATGCCCTAGATAGATCTTAATTCATTGCCCGTTGACAGTGAACTTTGCACCCTTCTTGTGCTCCAACTCAACCACTTCATGTGGAAACAATTTAGTAATAATGATGCTACCGTCCACTTGGCTTGAGTTTGCCCGAAAAAAAGCGTAGCTTATAGGTGAATAGAAGCACCAAGTCCACGCCTGCAAATTCATGCTTTTCAATCTTTTGGTCTTGGTACTTATTCATCTTATCTTAATAGATTGATGAACTTTCATACGCTTTTAGGCGAAACTCATCAAGCTCATTCAACCCATTAAGTCTCTGTTCCACTGCTTCATTCCAATCAATCCTTTGTTTCTTCATTGCCCACATGGCTTTGTGCTCTAACTTAACTGGCACGTGGTAAGTCTTCCCATATATAAGTTAGTATAGGTACATACCTATGGGTTTTTTTTATGGAGTAATGTAGGCCAAAAGAGCATCATCAAGCCTCCTTGACCAATTCGTTCTATTAGCATTTACCATTTCGATAGGATTTGCTTGATCTCTTGTGTCACGACCCAAATCGAGCCGCGAGTGGCACCCACACTTATCCTACTATGTGAGCGAACCAACCAATCTAAACCCCAACATTTCAAACATAATGAACAAAATACAATGCGGAAGACTTAACACTCATTAACAAAATCAATTAAATAACTTCTAAAATTTATCAATTATTATCCCCAAAATCTAGAAAGCATCACCACAAGAACATCTATCCTCAAATTACTAAATCTAAGAGTATCTAAGAAGCTAAAACAAATAAACAGGTAGTCCATGCCGGAATTTCAAGGCATCAAGACACGAAGAAGAAGATCCAGTCCAAGCTAGAAGCATTAGCTCACCCTGAAATCTGGCGTGATGAAGACTTGCTAGAGTTGCGGTTGAGTTGAAGACGATGGAACGTTTGCTGCACTCCACAATTAACAAAGAAAACAAATACAAGTAGGGGTCAGTACAAAACACAAGTACTGAGTAGGTATGATCGGCCAACTCAAAATAGAAAATAGTATATGTCAGATAATAACATAAAATAAGCTAATATTCTTAACAGGTGATAGCAACACGCATAAGAATCAGTTTATGTACAACAACACTAATCACATCTATGAGGAATCAAGCCTCCACACCATACTCATTCGGGAATTAGTTCTTTAGTTTGAGTATATTAGCATATTTCAGGATTCATTATCTTTATTCCTCTCGTGTCGGTACGTGACACTCCGCTCCATATACTATCCTGGTGTCGGAACGTGATACTACGATCCATATACTATCCTGGTGTCGGAACGTGACACTCCGATCCATATACTATCCTGGTGTCGGAACGTGACACTCCGATCCATATACTATCCTGGTGTCGGAACGTGACACTCCGATCCATATACTATCCTGGTGTCGTAACGTGACACTCCGATCCATATATTATACTTGTGTCGGAACGTGACACCCGATCCTTTAATCTCATTATGTTAGTTCATCAAGCCTTCTTTTATACCAAGGAATCATCATTAACAAAGTAAATTTAAGATTCAAGATTCATAGCCTCATCTTCTCAATCCATTACAATTTCATAATGAATCATGCAAGCACACAATTAAGCATACAGAAGACTTTATAATACTACCCAACACATATCATTCGCTACTAAGAGTTTACTATGAGATAGTATAAACCATAACCTACCTCCACCGAAGAATTGTGATCAAGCAAGCTAATCCTCAAAATCTTTGCTTTCCTCTTCGTTCCTCTCTCTCTCGATCGTTCTCCCTCTCTTTCTGTCTCTTTTCTTCTTTTTCCTTATTCAAACTCTTTTTCTTTTACCCTAATTAGCATATAATTAAGTATAAAAGATGATAAAATAACCCACTAATTAATTCAAGGTTATCTCTTTTAACCCCCAAGTAATTGAATTATTACTATTAACCCACTAACTTTTTAATTATAAGCAGGAATAGTCCAAAACTCCCCTTAAAACATTTAACAGAAATCCGACCCAGTAAGTGTTATGCAGCCTGTGACGGCCCGTCGAGCCTGCGACGGTCCGTCCTGCTGCTTCCGTCACAAAGTTCAGAGACTAAATTTCACTAAGGTTTTGTGACGGCCCGTCATGCATGTGACGGTCCGTCCTGCCATTTCGTCGCGAAGTTCAGAGAGTCGATCTCAGTACCTAAATTTCAGAATTCTAAGTGTTTTGGAATGAGACCCCCTCGACGGTCCGTCGTGCCCATGACGGTCTGTCGTGGAATCCGTCGACTCAGAACAGTTATTACCAGGAAATACTCCACTGCTCAAAACGACTAAACAGGTCGTTACAATAGATACCAATTTACCCATAGTTCGTCCTCGAACGATCACAAGAAGAAAAACAAGGGCGAAAAGGAGTACCTGAATCTGTAAACAGGTGTGGGTATCTTTGTTGCATATCATCCTCCTTCTCCCAAGTGGCTTCTTCAACTGGTCGATTCTTCCATTGAATCTTGATGGATGAAATCTCCCTTGACCTCAACTTGCGGACTTCTCTATCTAAGATAGCAACAGGCTCCTCCTCATAAGACAAATTCTCATCAAGCAGAACCGAATCCCAACGAATGATGTAGTTTCCATCCCTATGGTATCTTTTCAACATAGACACATGAAATACCGGATGCACTCCATACATTCCTGGAGGTAAGGCCAATTCATAAGCTACCTCCCCCACGCGCTTCAAAACTTCAAAGGGACCAATATACCTCGGACTAAGCTTACCTCGCTTACCAAACCGCATCACCCCTTTCATGGGCGAAACCTTCAGTAAGACTTGCTCACCCTCCATAAACTCCAAATCTCTAAGCTTACGATCTGCATATTCTTTCTGCCTACTTTGAGCCGCTAAAAGCTTTTCTTGAATACATTTCACTTTATCTAATGATTCCCTCAGAAGGTCAGTACCCCAAGGTCTAACCTCGAATGCATCAAACCACCCAATGGGAGACCTACATCTTCTCCCATACAATGCCTCAAATAGGGCCATATCAATACATGAGTGATAGCTATTGTTGTAGGAGAACTCTGCTAAGGGTATGAAATTGTCACGACCCAAATCGGGGACGCGACTTGCACCCACATCTACCCTCCTATGTGAGCGAACCAACCAAACTAACCCTTAACGTTTCAAGATATATCAACAGAAAATAATGCGGAAGACTTAAATTCATTAATAAAAACAATTCAAACAATTATTATTATCCCCAAAATCTGGAAGTCATCATCACAAGAACATCTATCTCAAATTGCTAAACTAAAACTGTCTAAGAAGCTAAAACAACTACTAGCTAGTCCATGCCGGAAGTTCAAGGCATCAAGACTTGAAGAAGAAGACCCAGTCCAAGCTAGACGCATTAGCTCACCCTTAATTTCCGAAGGTAGTGAAGACTGGCTAGATCTAATGTTGAGTTGAAGTTGACGGAACGTTTGCTGCATTACACAAATAACAAAGAAGAAAACGTAAAAGTAGGGGGTCAGTACAACCACAAGTACTGAGTAGATATCATCGGCCAACTCAAAATAGGGAACAGTATATATCAATAATAATGTAAATCAACTACAATACTCAACATGTAGCAATAACAATATTAATTCATCAATAAATACAACCGAGTTCACACATGAGGACTCAAGCCTCAATACCATACTCCTTTGGGAATTACGTTCATTTAGATTGAGTAGGTTCATTATCTTTCAAGATTCATTATCTTTCTTCCTCTTGTGTCGGTACGTGACACTCCGCTCCTCTATTTCTATCCTGGTGCCGGAACGTGGCACTCCGATCCTCATATACTATCTTGGTACCGGAACGTGGCACCCGATCCATATACTATCCTGGTGTCAGAACGTGACACTCCGATCCTCATTCTATCCTGGTACCGGAACGTGGCACCCGATCCATAATTCTATCCTGGTGTCGGAACGTGACACTCCGATCCTCATATTCATTCTATCCTGGTACCGGAACGTGGCACCCGATCCATAATTCTATCCTGGTGTCGGAACGTGACACTCCGATCCTCATATTCATTCTATCCTGGTACCGGAACGTGGCACCCGATCCATAATTCTATCCTGGTGTCGGAACGTGACACTCCGATCCTCATATTCATTCTATCCTGGTACCGGAACGTGGCACCCGATCCCCTAATTCATCAAGCCTTCTTTTATACTAAGGCATCATCAATCTCATTATATAATATATCAAGCCTTCTTTTATACTAAGGCATCATCAATCTCATTATATAATATATCAAGCCTTCTTTTATACTAAGGCATCATCAATAACCTGTGAATTAGGGTTCTTTCAAGATTTGGGATTCAATAGCTTCATCATGCTTTGTTAATTCATCACAATTTCATATTCATATTCATGCAAGCTTACAATTAAGCACATAGTAGGGTTTACAATACTATCAACACATAAAATTCACTATTAAGAGTTTACTACAAGTAGCATGAAAACCATAACCTACCTCCACCGAAGAATTGGAATCAACAAGCAATTTCCCAAGCTTTGATATTCTCCTCAACCAATTCGATCGATCAATACTCTCTCTCTCTCTGTTCTTTCTCTTTTTCTTATTCCAAAACCCTCTTTCTTTTACCTTAATTAACATATAATTAAGTGTGAAAGAGGACAATAAAACCCACTAATTAACTTAAGGTTACCTCTTTTAACCCCCAAGTAATTAGACTTATTAATATTAACCCTCAATCTTTATAATTAAGGAAAGAATAGTCCAAAACAACCCTTAAAACGTGTAGAGGAATCCTATTCTGCCTGGGATTTGCACAACCTGTGACGGGCCATCGTGCCTGCGACGGTCCGTCACACAGGTCGTCGAAACCCCCCCAAAATTCAGGTGGACTGTGACGGCCCGTCACACCTGTGACGGTCCGTCCTGCACCTCCGTCCTGACGGTCAGAAACTCGTTTTTCGGTAACCAATTTCAGAATTCCTAAGTATATTGAAACGGTGCCTCACGACGGTTCGTCGTAGATGTGACGGCACGTCCTGCAGGTCCGTCACAGATTACAGAGAGTCGATTTTAATATCCAAATTGAAGGATTCTAAGTGTCATGGAACGGAACCTCCTCGACGGGCCGTCGTGACCACGATGGTCCGTCGTTACATCCGTCGTCCCAGCCAGTTTTTCCAGAAATAAAATCTGTTGCTCAAAACGACCAAACAGGTCGTTACAGAAATTATCCCAATGGCCACCAAATTCTATCACACATGCACGAAGCATATCCTCCAACACTTGAATCGTTCCCTCAGACTGACCATCCGTTTGAGTGTGAAATGCGGTACTCAGATCCAACCTAGTACCCAATTCAGCATGCAATGTTTTCCAAAACATAGAAGTAAACTGCGTACCCCTATCTGATATAACGGAAAGTGGAACTCCATGCAATCGCACAACTTCCGAGATGTAAAGTTTGGCTAACTTCTCTCCATTGTAAGTCACCTTGACCGGAATGAAGTGAGCAGACTTAGTTAACCTATCAACAATTACCCAAATGGAGTCATACTTACCCATTGTCTTGGGAAGATCAACCACGAAATCCATTGCAATTCTTTCCCACTTCCATTCAGGAATGGGCATTCTCTGAAGTGTTCCTCCGGGCCTCTGGTGTTCATATTTTACTTGCTGACAATTTGGACATTTGGCAATAAAATCAACAATGTCACACTTCATTCTACTCTACCAAAAATTTTGCTTTAGGTCACAATACATCTTGGTTGCACCAGGATGCATAGAATACCTTGAACTATGAGCCTCTGTAAGAATAGTGTGAATCAAATCATCGACACGGGGTACACATACCCTTCCCTTAATTCTCAAAACACCTTCCTCATCAATTTGTGCTTCCTTAGCCTCTCCTCGCAACACCTTATCTCGGATCCGAATCAATTTCTCATCAGTAAACTGCTTTCCTTTAATTTTGTCAAGAAAGGAAGATCTTGCCTCCACACAGGCCAAAAATCCTCCCTTCTCATTTACTTCTAGCCTCATAAATTCATTAGCCAGAGTCTGCACCTCTCTAGCCAATGGGCGTCTTGAAACCTGCAAGTGGGCTAGACTTCCCATGCTCCCTGCCTTTCTAGTTAAGGCGTCTGCCACAACATTAGCCTTTCCTGGGTGATACAAGATAGTAATATCGTAGTCCTTCAGTAGTTCCATCCATCTCCTCTGTCTCAAATTCAAATCTTTCTGAGTAAAGACATATTGTAGGCTACGATGATCCTTATAAACTTCACACTTAACCCCATATAGATAGTGCCTCCATTGCTTTAATGCAAACACTACCGCGGCCAACTCCAAATCATGGGTCGGGTAATTACTTTCGTGCACCTTTAATTGCCTTGAAGCATAAGCAATTACATTCTTCTCTTGCATTAGCACTGCACCCAAACAAGAATAGGATGCATCACAATAAACAATAAAATTCTTACCTTCCTCTGGCAGGATAAGAATCGGTGCAGTAGTCAACAAGGTCCTGATCTTCTGAAAGCTTTCTTCACACTCATCCGACCATACAAATGGGACACTCTGCTTAGTCAAATTTGTCAATTGGGAAGCAACACAGGAAAATCCCATGACAAATCGGCGGTAGTAGCTAGCTAAACCAACAAAGCTCCTCACCTCTGTAACATTAGAAGGTCTTTCCCAACTCTTCACTGCTTCAATCTTAGATGGATCCACCATCACTCCATCCTTAGAAACCACGTGCCCCAAGAAGGACACTGAAACTAGCCAAAACTCACACTTGGAGAATTTGGCATAAAGTTTTTTCTCCCTCAACATTTCCAATACAATTCTCAAGTGCTCCTCATGTTCTTTCTTGCTATTTGAGTATACCAGTATATCATCAATGAATACAATGACAAAGAGATCCAGATATGGCTTATAAATCCCATTCATCAAGCTCATGAAAGCAGCAGGGGCATTCGTAAGCCCAAAAGACATTACTAAAAACTCATAATGCCCATACCTGGTCCGAAAAGCAGTATTAGGCACATCCGTTGCCCGTATTTTCAATTGATGGTAACCGGATCTCAAATCAATTTTTGAGAAGGTACAAGCACCTTGTAACTAATCGAACAAATCATCAATACGAGGAAGAGGATCTTGTTCTTAACAGTTACCTTATTCAGTTGTCTGTAGTCTATGCACATCCGAAAACTCCCATCCTTCTTCTTCACAAACAAAATAGGAGCACCCCAAGGGGACACACTTGGTCTAATGAAGCCTTTTGCAAACAATTCTTGAAGTTGAGCCTTTAACTCCCTCAACTCCGCGGGAGACATTCTATAAGGGGGTATAGAAATGGGGCGAGTACCCGGTTCCAGATCAATGCAGAAGTCAATATCCCTATCTGGTGGCATACAAGGAAGATCTGCAGGGAACACATCCAGAAACTCACGGACTACCGAAACCGACTCAATTGAAGGTACTTGGGTAGTATAATCTCTGAGGTGTGCCAAGAAAGATAAACACCCTTTACTAACCATTCTCTTAGCACGAAGAAAGTAGATGATACGAACTAGAGTGGAAGTATAGTCACCCTCCCACACTAATGGATCTGTCTGAAGCTTGGCCAACGTCAAAGTTTTAGCATTACAATCTAATATTGCAAAATTTGGAGAAAGCCAAGTCATACCCAGAATTACATCAAAATCAACCATTTCTAAGATAACCAAGTTTACATGAGTATTGCTCCCCACAAAAGTCACCAGACAAGACCTATATACCTTTTCAACTATCATAGACTCACCCACCGGAGTAGACACAAGAATAGGCATGTCAAGCAATTCACAAGGTAAATTAAGACCAGTAGCAAAGGAGGAAGATACATATGAAAATGTGGAGCCAGGATCAAATAATACAGAAGCCATGCAATGACAAACCAAAAGATTACCTGTGATAACAGCATCAGATGTCTCCGCTTCAGACCGCCCGGGGAAAGCGTAACAATGGGCCCTATCACCTGTCTGCCCATTGCCCCTACCATGTTGTGCTGTAGTGGCTCCAGTTTGACCGTCACCCCGGCCGTTTTGCTGACCACCATTACCTCGACCACCACGTCCTCCAGAATGACGGCCTCTTCCTTGACCACCTCTACCTCTGACTATTGGAGGTCTGTAACTCTGTTTTGGACAATACCTCTTAATGTGTACAGTCTCCCCACATCCGTAACACTCTCTGGATTCAAGCATAGGTCTCTGTAAGAATGACGAAGTCTGGGAATAACCTCCAAATTCAGAGAAATGTTGACCGGTCTGCGGCGGACTCCCAACTACAGCCTGCAGTGAAGACTGAATAGGTCGGGCTGGATAACCTCCTGAACCCTGCCCTCTGGAGTAAGAACCATTAAACTCACCTCCCTTACGAAACCTTTTAGATGTCGATGCCATGGTGAAGTCATCTGGCTTCACCCCCTCCACCTCTATCACGAAGTCTACCACTTCCTGAAAGGATTTTGCTATAGCCGCTACCTGTAAGGCTGAAATCCGCAATTCTGACCTCAACCCCTTTACAAAACGGTGAATCCGCTCTTGTGGACTGAAACAAAGCTGGGTGGCATACCTGTATAATGCACGAAACTTACCTCATACGCAGTAACCGACATCCTGCATTGCTCTAGGCTCACGAACTCATCTCTCTTCCTATCCCTCAAGGTCCGGGGGATAGACTTCTCCATAAATAAGCTAGAGAACGACGCCCAAGTCATAGGTGGTGCCTGTGCGGGTTGACACTCAACATATGACCGCCACCACATTTTGGCATTTCCCTGAAATTGATAGGTTACAAACTCAACGCCAAATCGTTCCACTATGCCCATTTTATGCAGTAACTCATGGCAATCAACAAGAAAGTTGTAGGCATCCTCAGATTCAGCACCCTTGAAGACTGGAGGTTTCAATTTCAAGAACTTACTGAAAATTTCATGCTGATCACTTGTCATTATAGGCCCTGTAGTCAAACGAGGAAACATGCTTATTTCAAATGAGGCATCCATGCGGGGAGCCACAGCAGCTGCCTGTTGTGCGTCTTGAACCTGAGGTGCTGGTGCAGAAAACACTGGAGGTGTCTGGCCTTGATCAGATAACCCGCTAAGATAAGAAAGAACCTGATTAATCATCTATGGGGTAGGTTGGGGTGGTAATTCCTCATTCTGCACTTGTTCATTCTCCCCTTCCTCACCCTCTCTTAGGACTTCCTCAGTCGGTGGAGGAGTCACCGCCCTAGTACTAGTTGGGCTAGGTGCTTGTTCTCTTCCTCTAGAGGACGTCCTCCTGCAACCTCTACCACGGCCTCTTGCCACTACTCCTCTCCGAGCTACAGCCCCAGTGGCTGGCTCAGACGCATCTTGTCTTGCCGGTGTTGGTGTTGGCGCAGTCGTTGCTCTAGTTCTAACCATCTACAAAATAGAGTGAAGATGGTCAGGTACCAATTTGTATCACCTAGATACCAATTGGATCCAAGTAATAGCACGAAAGAAAGAATGAAAGAATGGAGATTTCCTAAAGTCTTATAGCCTCTCAAAGAAAAGTAAAGGCGTCCCCCTACCGTTCCTTAAGACTATACTAGACTCGTTCTTCTGTGATGAGACCAACGAACCTAATGCTCTGATACCAAGTTTGTCACGACCTAAATCGAGCCGCGAGTGGCACACACACTTATCCTACTATGTGAGCAAACCAACCAATCTAAACCCCAACATTTCAAACATAATGAACAAAATACAATGCGAAAGACTTAAAACTCATTAACGAAATCACTTAAATAACTTCTAAAATTTATCAATTACTATCCCCAAAATCTGGAAGTCATCACCACAAGAACATCTATCCTCAAATTACTAAATCTAAGAGTATCTAAGAAGCTAAAACAAATAAACAGCTAGTCCATGCCGGAGTTTCAAGGCATCAAGACATGAAGAAGAAGATCCAGTCCAAGCTAGAAGCATTAGCTCACCGTGAAATCTGGCGTGATGAAGACTGGCTAGAGTTGCGGTTAAGTTGAAGACGATGGCACGTTTGCTGCACTCCACAATTAACAAAGAAAACAAATACAAGTAGGGGTCATTACAAAACACAAGTACTGAGTAGGTATCATTGGCCAACTCAAAATAGAAAACAGTATATGTCAGATAATAACATAAAATCAGCTAATATTCTTAACAGGTGATAGCAACATGCATATGAATCATTTTATGTACAACAACACTAATCACATCTATGAGGACTCAAGCCTCCACACCGTACTCATTCGGGAATTAGTTCTTTAGTTTGAGTATATTAGGATATTTCAGGATTCATTATCTTTAATCCTCTCGTGTCGGTACGTGACACTCCTCTCCATATACTATCCTGGTGTCGGAACGTGACACTTTGATCCATATACTATCCTGGTATCGAAACGTGACACTCCGATCCATATACTATCCTGGTGTCGGAACGTGACACTCTGATCCATATACTATCCTGGTGTCGGAACGTGACACTCCGATCCATATACTATCCTGGTGTCGGAACGTGACACTCCGATCCATACACTATCCTGGTGTCGGAACGTGAAACTCCGATGCATATACTATCTTGGTGTCGGAACGTGACACCAGATCCATATACTATCCTGGTGTCGGAACGTGACACCCGATCCTCTAATCTCATTATCTTAGTTCATCAAGCCTTCTTTTATACCAAGGCATCATCATTAACAAAGTAAATTTAAGATTCAAGATTCATAGCCTCATCTTCTCAATCTATTACAATTTCATAATCAATCATGCAAGCACACAATTAAGCATATAGAAGACTTTATAATACTACCCAACACATATCATTCGCTATTAAGAGTTTTCTATGAGATAGTATAAACTATAACCTACCTCCACCGAAGAATTGTGATCAAGCAAGCTAATCCTCAAAATCTTTGCTTTTCTCTTCGTTCCTCTCTCTCTCGATCGTTCTCCCTCTCTTTCTGTCTCTTTTCTTCTTTTTCCTTATTCAAACTCTTTTTCTTTTACCCTAATTAGCATAAAATTAAGTATAAAAGATGATAAAATAACCCACTAATTAATTCAAGGTTATCTCTTTTGACCCCCAAGTAATTGAATTATTAATATTAACCCACTAACTTTTTAATTATAAGCAGGAATAGTCCAAAACGCCCCTTAAAACATTTAACAGAAATCCGACCCAGTCAGTGTTACGCAGCCTGTGACGGCCCGTCGAGCCTGCGACAGTCCGTCCTGCTGCTTCCTCACAAAGTTCAGAGAATAAATTTCACTAAGGGTCTGTGACGGCCCGTCATGCCTGTGACAGTCCGTCACGCCATTTCGTCGCGAAGTTCAGAGAGTTGATCTCAGTACCCAAATTTCAGAATTCTAAGTGTTTTGGAACGAGACCCCCTCGACGGTCCGTCGTGCCCATGAGGGTCCGTCATGGAATCCATCAACTCAGACAGTTATTACCAGGAAATACTCTACTGCTCAAAACGACTAAACAGGTCGTTACATCTTGATTGAACACCTCAACTTGCCCACTAGTCTGTGGATGATATGGAGTGGCTACATTATGGCAAACCCCATATTTCTCCATATCCCTTTGAAAAATTTATATCAAAGTTGAGATCCACCATAACTAATAATATCCCTAGGTGTGCAAAATCCGGAGAAGATATTCATTTTCAAGAACGTAGTGACACTCTTACCTTCATTTTTAGAAAGTGCTATAGCTTCCACCTATTTTGAAACTTACTCCACCGCCACAACTATGTATTTCATCCCATGAGAACTCACAAACGCGCCCATAAAATCAATGCCCCATATATCAAATAACTCAATCACTAGATTGGGAATTAAATTGAGATCGTGCCTCTTCGAAATTTCTCCATCCCTTTGACACCTATCACATGACTTGGAGAACTCGTGAGTGTCTTGGTGAATTGTTGGACAATGGTACCCACATTTCAAGATCTCGTGGGATGTTCGGATACCACTATGGTGCCCACCCAAAGGTGAGGAGTAGCATGCCTCCGAAACACTTAACATCTCAACTTCTTGCACACAACGAGGAATAAGCCCATCAGCACAACTCCGGTGTAAGAAAGTCTCATCCCAAAAGAAATTATTCACATCATGCATGAACTTCTGCCTCTGATTGAAGGAAAAGTCCAATGGGACTATATCAATGGCCAGATAATTTGCAAAGTTGGCGAACCATGGAATTAAATCATGAGAAGCGGCTAATACATTCTCATCAGGAAAGGTATCATAAATTTCAGACTTTTCACCAAACTCTTGCAAAATTTAATCCTCCAATCTGGACAAGTGATCGACAACTTGATTTTCAGTCCATTTTATATCTTTTACCTAAAAATCAAACTCTTGCAGTAGTAGCACCCATCTAATCAACCTTGGTTTTACATCCTTCTTTGCCATCAAGTACCTCAAAGTGGATTGGTCAGTATGCACTATGACTCTCGTTCCAAGAAAATAGGAGTGAAATTTTTCAAGAGCAAATACCAGTCACATAAAGAAATTAGGCCTACGGCAACAACTTATTTAGCAACACTTAAGCCACCATTACTATAGAGAGTCTATTGCAACGGTTTGAGCCGTGCCAAAAGTATTAGATATTATTGCTACGACTAAGTAATTAATCTATTACTATTGTGTGAAAACCATTGCAATAGACCCTCTATATTGCAACAATAACTGTTATCGTTGCCATAAAGTAATTTATGGAAATATTTATTGTGAATATTGCTCTGTTGGAACAATTCTATGTTAAAGCCCTCCATAATTTCCTTCTATTATTTTTCCTGACCCCGCCTAAATTTCTCTTTTATTTTATTATTAATTAATTTTTTTAAGTAAAATTATTTTTCTCTTTATCGATAGAAATTAGACAAACATTTCCACAAGTAGAATGTACAGACTCGTTTCCTGATTTCTATTCCTCTTCTCTTTTTGTTTGACCTAATTACCACAACAAAAAAATGTATAGGAGCTTAGGAAAACAACAACGATGGAAGATAGAAGTAGTGGAGCTTAGTTTAAGCGGAATGATGAAAGATGGTAAGTTGTTGTTTATGTCTGTGATTTTAGGGCAGACATAAACCCATTTTTTTCTTCGAATCTGAACTCGTTTCTCTCTTTAAATGTAACGACCTGTTTACTCATTTTGAGCAGCAGATTTTATTTCTGAAAAACTGGCTGAAACGACGGACCCCACGACGGACCGTAACAGGCACGACGGACCGTCGCAGGGTCTCGTTTCAGAACACTTAGAAATTCTGAAATTGGGTACTGAAAATCGACTCTCTGAACTTTGTAACGGAATGGAAGGACGGACCGTCACAGGTGTGACGGACCGTCACAGGACTTTTTACAAAAATCAAGTCTCTGTATCGTGTGACAGACAGCAGGACGGACCGTCGCAGGCACGATGGCCCGTCACAGACTACGTAATCCCAGTTGGAGTCGGATTTCTGTACACGTTTTAAGGGACGTTTTGGACTATTCCTTCTTTAATTATAAAGTTAGAGGGTTTATATTTATAAGTCTAATTACTTGGGGGTTAAAAGAGGTAACCTTAAGTTAATTAGTGGGTCATTATTGCCATCTTTCTTCTTAATTATATGTTAATTAGGGTAAAAGAAAGAGGGTTTGAATACAGAAAATAGAAAGAACAAAAAGAGAGAGAGAGAGGGAAACGTACGATCGAAGAGGAAAAACACGAAGCTTGGGAAATTGCTTGTTTGAATTCAATTCTTCGGTGGAGGTAGGTTATGGTTTCCATGCTATTCGTAGTAGACTCTTAATAGCGAATGATATGTATTGATAGTTTTGTAAACCTGTCTATGTGCTTAATTGTATGCTTGCATGAATATGATTATGTGATTTTGACACAAACAAGCATGATGAAAACAATTGAATCCCAAATCTTGAAAGAAACTTTAATCTACGTTGTTAAAGATGATGTCTTGATATAAACGAAGGCTTGATGAATTAAAGTAATGGGATTGATGATGCCTTGGTATAGAGAAGGCTTGATGAACTGATAGAATGAGGTAGTGGATCGGAGTGTCACGTTCCGACACATAGCATTAGTGGATCGGAGTGTCACGTTCCGACACATAGTATTAGTGAGACAGGTGTCATGAACCGACACGTAGAATTAGGGGATCGGAGTGTCACGTACCGACACATATAGGGGATCGGAGTGTCACGTACCGACACATATAGGGGATCAGAGTGTCACATTCCGACACATAGTATTAGTGGGACGGGTGTCACGAACCGACACGTAGAATTAGGGGATCGGAGTGTCACGTACCGACACATAGTAGTAGGGGATCGAAGTGTCATGTACCGACACAAGAGGAGAAAGATAATGAATCTTGAAAGATGATAAATATACTTAATCTAATGAACCTAATTCCCAAACGAGTATGGTATTGAGGCTTGAGTCCTCATGGATGAATTTGGTAGTACTTATTGATGATAATAGTACTTGTTGTTGCTACATGTTGAGTATCATAGTTGATTTACATTATTATTGATATATACTGTTCCCTATTTTGAGTTGGCCGATGATACTTACTCAGTACCCGTGTTTTGTACTGACCCCTACTTGTTTGTTTTCTTCTTTGTTATTTGTGGAGTGCAGCAAACGTTCCGTCATCTTCAACTCAACAGTAACTCTAGCCAGTCTTCACTACACCGGATTTCAGGGTGAGCTAATGCTTCTAGCTTGGACTGGATCTTCTTCTTCAAGTCTTGATGCCTTGAACTTCCGGCATGGACTAGCTTTTTAGTTATTTTGTTCTTAGACATTCTTAGTTTAGCAATTTGAGATAGATGTTCTTGTGGTGATGACTTCCAGATTTTGGGGAAAATAATAGATGTTGATTTGGTTTTTATTAATGAGTTTAAGTCTTCCGCATTACTTTCTGTTGATATATGTTAAAATGATAAGGCTTAGATTGGTTGGTTCGCTCACATAGGAGGGAAAATGTGGGTGCCAGTCGCGGCTCGGTTTTGGGTCGTGACAAACTTGGTATCAGAGCATTAGGTTCGTTGGTCTCATCACACAAGAACGAGTCTAGTAGAGTCTTAAGGAACGGTAGGGGGACGCCTTTACTTTTCTTTGAGAGGCTATAAGACTTTAGGAAAATTCCATTCTTTCTTTCTTTCTTTCGTGCTATTAATTGAATCCAATTGGTATCTAGGTGATACAAATTGGTATCTGACCATCTTCACTCTCTTTCGCAGATGGTTAGAACTAGAGCAATGACTACGCCAACACCAACACCGGCCAGACAAGAAACATCTGAGCCAGCTACTGGGGCTGTGGCTCGAGGAAGAACAGTGGCAAGAGGCCGCGGTAGAGGTCGTGGGAGGACGTCCTCTAGGGGAAGAGGACGAGCACCTAGTCCATCTGATGCTAGGGAGGTCACTCCTCCACCGACTGAGGAGGTAGTAAGAGAGGGTGAGGAAGGGGGAGAATGAACAAGGGCAGAATGAGGTAATGCCACCCCAACCTACCCCAGAGATGATTAATCAGGTTCTGGCGTATCTTACCGGGTTATCTGATCAGGGCCAAAAACCCTAGTGTTTTCTGCACCAGCACCTCAGGTTCCGGAGGTACAACATGCGGCTACTATGGCTCCCCGCATGGATGCCTCATTGGAGATAGGCACGTTTCCACGTCTGACTACTGGGCCTTTAATGACAAATGATCAGCATGAACTTTTCAGTAAGTTCTTGAAATTGAAACCCCCAGTCTTCAAGGGTGCCGAATCTGAGGATGCTTACGATTTTCTGGTTGACTGTCATGAGCTACTACACAAGATGGGTATAGCAGAACGGTTTGGTGTTGAGTTCGTGAGTTATCAGTTTCAAGGGAACGCCAAGATGTGGTGGCGATCACATGTTGAGTGTCAACCGACAGAGGCAACACCTATGACTTGGGCCTCATTTTCTAGTTTGTTTATGGAGAAGTACATCCCACGGACATTGAGGGATAGGAAAAGAGATGAATTCTTGAGCCTAGAGCAAGGTAGGATGTCGGTTAATGCATATGAGGCTAAGTTTCGTGCTTTATCAAGGTATGCCACTCAACTCTGTTTCAGTCCACAAGAGCGGATTCGCCGGTTTGTGAAGGGGTTGAGGTCAGAGTTGCGGATATCGGCCTTACAGGTAGCGGCTACGTCAAAATGCTTCCAAGAAGTGGTAGACTTTGTGATAGAGGTGGAAGGAGTGAAGCCCGATGACTTCACCTCGACATCGACATCAAAAAGGTTTCGAAAGGGAGGTGATTTTAATGGTTCCTACACCAGAGGACAGGGTTCCGGAGGTTACTCAGTTCGACATATTCAGTCTTCAGTACAGACTGTAGTTGGGGGTCCACCTCAGACCAGTCAACACTTTTCTGAGAGACCTTTAATTGACTCTAGAGAGTGTTATGGATGCTGGGAGACGGGGCATATTAGGAGAAATTGTCCCAAACAGAGCTACAGACCCCCAATAGCTAGAGGTAGAGGTGGTCATGGTAGAGGCCATTTTTCTGGAGGACGTGGTGGTCGAGGTAATGGTGGTCACCAAAACGGCTGAGGTGATGGGCAAAACGGAGCCACTACATCACAACATGGTAGGGGCAACGAACAAACTAACGAACGGACCCATTGTTATGCTTACCCTGGAGATCTGAAGCGGAGACATCAGATGCTGTTATCACAGGTAATCTTCTGGTTTGTGATTGCATGGCTTCTGTATTGTTTGATCCCGGATCCACATTTTCTTATGTATCTTCATCATTTGCTAATGGTTTAAATTTGCATTGTGAATTACTTGACATGCCTATTCGTGTTTCTACTCCGGTGGGTGAGTCTGTGGTAGTTGAAAAGGTATATAGGTCTTGTTTGGTGAATTTTGTGGGGAGTAACACATATGTAGATTTGCTCATCTTAGAAATGGTTGATTTTGATGTAATTCTGGGTATGACTTGGCTTTCTCCGCAATTTGAGATCTTGGATTGTAATGCTAAAACGGTGACGTTAGCCAAGCCTGGGACAGATCCGTTAGTGTGGGAGGGTGACTACACTTCCGATCCGGTGCGTATCATCTCCTTTCTTCGTGCTAAGAAAATGGTTCGTAAAGGGTGTTTAGCTTTCTTGGCACATCTCAAGGATGACACTACTCAAGTACCCTCGATTGAGTCGGTTTCGGTAGTCTGTGAGTTTTTGGATGTGTTCCCTGCAGATCTTCCTGGTATGCCACCAGATAAGGATATTGACTTCTGTATCGATCTTGAACCGGGTACTCGCCCCATTTCTATACCCCCTTATAGAATGGATCCCGCGGAGTTAAGAGAGTTAAAAGCCCAACTTCAAGAGTCTTTGAGCAAAGGCTTCATTAGACCAAGTGCATCTCCTTGGGGTGCTCCGGTTTTGGTTGTGAAGAAGAAGGATGGGAGTTTTCGGATGTGCATAGACTACCGACAGTTGAACAAGGTAACTATTAAGAACAAGTATCCTCTTCCTCGCATTGATGACTTGTTCGATCAGTTACAAGGTGCTTGTGTCTTCTCTAAGATTGATTTGAGATCCGGTTATCATCAATTGAAAATACGGGCAACGGATGTGCCAAAGAGTGCTTTTCGGACTAGGTATGGGCATTATGAATTTGTAGTGATGTCCTTTGGTCTTACGAATGCCCCCGCTGCTTTCATGAGCTTGATGAATGGGATTTTTAAGCCATATTTGGATCTCTTTGTGATCGTGTTTATTGATGATATACTGATATACTCTAAAAGCAAGAAGGAACATGAGGAGCATTTGAGAATTGTATTGGAAATGTTGAGGGAGAAAAAGCTTTATGCCAAATTCTCTAAGTGTGAGTTTTGGCTAGATGCAGTGTCCTTCTTGGGGCACGTGGTTTCTAAGGATGGAGTGATGGTGGATCCATCTAAGATTGAGACAGTGAAGAATTGAGTAAGACCTACTAATGTGTCAGAAATAAGAAGCTTTGTTGGGTTAGCTAGCTACTACCGCCGATTTGTCAAGGGATTCTCTTCTATTGCTTCCCAATTGACAAACTTGACTAAGCAGAATGTTCCATTTGTATGGTTGGATGAGTGTGAGGAAAGCTTTCAGAAACTTAAGACTTTGTTGACTACCGCACCTATCCTTACCTTGCCAGTAGAGGGTAAGAACTTCATTGTTTATTGTGATGCATCCTACTCTAGGTTGGGTGCAGTACTAATGCAAGAGAAGAATGTGATTGCTTATGCTTCGAGGCAATTAAAGGTGCATGAACGTAACTATCCGACCCATGATTTGGAGTTGGCCGCGGTAGTATTTGCACTAAAGCAATGGAGACACTATTAATATGGGGTTAAGTGTGAGGTATATACGGATCATCGTAGCCTACAGTATGTCTTTACTCAGAAAGATTTGAACTTGAGATAGAGGAGATGGATGGAACTACTGAAGGACTACGACATCACTATCTTGTATCATCCGGGGAAGGCAAATGTTGTGGCAGATGCTTTGAGTAGAAAGGCGGGAAGCATGGGAAGTCTAGCTCATTTGCAAACTTCTAGACGCCCATTGGCTAGAGAAGTGCAGATTTTGGCTAATGACCTTATGAGGTTAGAAGTAAATGAGAAGGGAGGATTGTTAGCTTGTGTGGAAGCAAGATCCTCCTTCCTTGACAAGATTAAGGGAAAGCAGTTTAATGATGAGAAATTGATCCGGATTCGAGATAAAGTGTTGCAAGAAGAGGCTAAAGAAGCAACAATCGATGAGGAAGGTGTTTTGAGGATTAAGGGAAGGGTATGTGTACCCCGCATCGATGATTTGATCAACACTATTTTGACAGAGGCTCATAGTTCAAGGTATTCTATACATCCGGGTGCAACCAAGATGTATCGTGACCTAAAGCAACACTTTTGGTGGAGTAGAATGAAGCGTGATATTGTTGACTTTATTGCCAAGTGTCCAAACTGTCAACAAGTAAAGTATGAAAACCAAAGGCCCAGAGGAACACTTCAGAGAATGCCCATTCCGGAATGGAAATGGGAGAGAATCGCAATGCACTTCGTGGTTGGTCTTCCAAAGACGATGGGTAAGTACGACTCTATTTGGGTGATTGTTGATAGGTTAACTAAGTCTGCTCATTTTATTCCGGTTAAGGTGACTTATAATGCAGAAAAGTTAGCAAAAATCTATATCTCGGAGGTGGTTCGGTTGCATGGAGTCCCACTCTCCATCATATCAGATAGAGGTACGCAGTTTACTTCTAAGTTTTGGAAAACATTGCATGCGGAATTGGGTACTAGGTTGGACCTTAGTACTGCGTTCCATCCCCAGACCGATGGTCAGTCTGAGAGAACGATTCAAGTGTTGGAGGATATGCTTCGCGCGTGTGTGATAGAATTTGGTGGTCATTGGGATAACTTCTTACCCTTAGCCGAATTTTCATACAATAATAGCTATCACTCAAGCATTGACATGGCCCCATTTGAAGCATTGTATGGGAGGAGATGTAGGTCTCCCATAGGGTGGTTTGATGCATTTGAGGTTAGACCTTGGGGTACTGACCTTTTGAGAGATTCATTAGAGAAAGTGAAATCTATTCAAGAGAAGCTTCTAGCGGCGCAAAGTAGGCAAAAGGAATATGCAGATCGAAAGGTTAGAGACTTAGAGTTTATGGAGGGTGAGCAAGTCTTGCTAAAGGTTTCGCCCATGAAAGGGGTGATGCGTTTTGGGAAAAGAGGCAAGCTAAGCCCAAGGTACATTGGTCCCTTTGAAGTACTTAAGCGAGTAGGGGAGGTGTCTTATGAGCTAGCCTTGCCCCCAGGGCTGTCAGGAGTACGTCCGGTATTCCATGTGTCTATCTTGAAAAGATACCATGGGGATGGAAACTACATTATCCGTTGGGATTCAGTTTTGCTTGATGAGAATCTGTCTTATGAAGAGGAGCATGTTGCTATCTTCGATAGGGAAGTCCGCAAGTTGAGGTCGAGGGAGATTGCATCCATCAAGGTGCACTGGAAGAATCGACCCGTTGAAGAAGCCACTTGAGAGAAGGAGGAAGATATGCAAGAAAGATACCCACATCTGTTTAAAGATTCAGGTACTCCTTCTCACCCCTGTTTTACTTCTTGTGATCGTCGAGGACGAATGATGGGTAAATTTGTATCTATTGTAACGACCTGTTTAGTCATTTTGAGCAGCAGATATTATTTCTGAAAAACTGGCTGAAACGACGGACCCCACGACGGACCGTCACAGGCACGACGGACCGTCGCAGGGTCTCGTTTCAGAACACTTAGAAATTCTGAAATTGGGTACTGAAAATCGACTCTCTGAACTTTGTAACGGAACGGCAGGACGGACCGTCACAGGTGTGACGGACCGTCACAGGACTTTTTACAAAAATCAAGTCTCTGTATCGTGTGACGGACAGTAGGACGGACCATCGCAGGCACGACGGCCGGTCACAGACTACGTAATCCCAGTTGGAGTCGGATTTCTTTACACGTTTTAAGGGACGTTTTGGACTATTCCTTCTTTAATTATAAAGTTAGAGGGTTTATATTTATAAGTCTAATTACTTGGGGGTTAAAAGAGGTAACCTTAAGTTAATTAGTGGGTCATTATTGCTATCTTTCTTCTTAATTATATGTTAATTAGGGTAAAAAAAAAGAGGGTTTGAATAAAGAAAATAGAAAGAACAAGAAGAGAGAGAGGGAAACGTACAATCGAAGAGGAAGAACACGAAGCTTGGGAAATTGCTTGTTTGAATTCAATTCTTCGGTGGAGGTAGGTTATGGTTTCCATGCTATTCGTAGTAGACTCTTAATAGCGAATGATATGTATTGGTAGTTTTGTAAACCTGTCTATGTACTTAATTGTATGCTTGCATGAATATGATTATGTGATTTTGACACAAACAAGCATGATGAAAACAATTGAATCCCAAATCTTGAAAGAAACTTTAATCTACGTTGTTAAAGATGATGTCTTGATATAAACGAAGGCTTGATGAATTAAAGTAATGGGATTGATGATGCCTTGGTATAGAGAAGGCTTGATGAACTGATAGAATGAGGTAGTGGATCCGAGTTTCACGTTCCGACACATAGCATTAGTGGATCGGAGTGTCACGTTCCGACACATAGTATTAGTGGGACGGGTGTCACGAACCGACACGTAAAATTAGGGGATCGGAGTGTCACGTACCGACACATATAGGGGATCGGAGTGTCACGTACCGACACATATAGGGGATCGGAGTGTTACGTTCCGACATATAGTATTAGTGGGACGGGTGTCACGAACCGACACGTAGAATTAGGGGATCGGAGTGTCACGTACCGACACATAGTAGTAGGGGATCGGAGTGTCACGTACCGACACAAGAGGAAGAAAGATAATGAATCTTGAAAGATGATAAATATACTAAATCTAATGAACCTAATTCCCAAACGAGTATGGTATTGAGGCTTGAGTCCTCATTGATGAATTTGGTAGTACTTATTGATGATTATAGTACATGTTGTTGCTACATGTTGAGTATCATAGTTGATTTACATTATTATTGATATATAATGTTCCCTATTTTGAGTTGGCCGATGATACTTACTCAGTACCCGTGTTTTGTACTGACCCCTACTTGTTTGTTTTCTTCTTTGTTATTTGTGGAGTGCAGAAAACGTTCCGTCATCTTCAACTCAACAGTAACTCTACCCAGTCTTCACTACACCGGATTTTAGGGTGAGCTAATGCTTCTAGCTTGGACTGGATCTTATTCTTCAAGTCTTGATGCCTTGAACTTCCGGCATGGACTAGCTCTTTAGTTATTTTGTTCTTAGACATTCTTTGTTTAGCAATTTGAGATAGATGTTCTTGTGGTGATGACTTCCAGATTTTGGGGAAAATAATAGATGTTGATTTGGTTTTTATTAATGAGTTTAAGTCTTCCGCATTACTTTCTGTTGATATATGTTAAAATGATAAGGTTTAGATTGGTTGGTTCGCTCACATAGGAGGGAAAATGTGGGTGCCAGTCGCGGCTCGGTTTTGGGTCGTGACATTAAACTATCTCTGAAATCTAACGAAATGGATGGTTATATGTTTTCTTGTAAAATCTAAGGAAATGGAGGTTTTCTTCTTCAAATCTTGGAGGTTCGCTTCTTCAATCTTTGAGGTTACAATTGAAAAAACTTTAAGTTTGAACCTTTGATGTTTTCTTCTTGAATCTCTTCTTTGGTCTTTTATATTTGGGTGTGCTTAGTGTATGTGAAGTATTTCTCTATTTGTGGGTTCTTTTTCATTAAGTTGTAGCTATTGTGGGTTTAATGTTTTGTTGGATTTATGTTAAAATCACTGTTCTTGACCTAATTAACTTGAAATTAATGTTGTATTTCTTTTCCATGAGTTATTCAACTTGAACTTTAGGCCTCTAATTTATAGGATTTCAATCTTTAATTTTCTCAGTAGTGCTATTGTTTCTGTTTCAGTTGGGTATTTGATTCAATTATCAGAGTTTGATAGTTATAGAGACAGACTGAGTATGGCTACTATTCTCACTAGATATTGCTGTGAAATCAAAGAAAAAAGAGGGCTGAAGGTTTGCTTGTACAATATGAGAAATCTTGATGTTTTTTTCTTCAACAATTGAAGGTTCTGTTCTAAAATTGTTGAGGTTATAGTTGAAGAAACTTCATTTGAACTTTTAATTTTTTTTTCTTGAATCTGTTCTTTTGTGTTTCTTATTGGGATGTTTTTTTAGTTTAGTGTAGTAATAATCTGAATAGCTGCGAAATTCAGTGCCATAAAAAATCAACTGAATATAATATCTAACAAAAATGTCTGATAAGTCATTGTCAAGGAAAACATAAGGGGTACTTGTCAAATTAACATCGTTAACATTGTGAAGCATGTGAACCAGATACAAAACTTGGCAGAGAATCTCACTAATGAAACTGCAGCGTATAGTATCACAGTAAGCTACTAGTTCAATCTCCGGGCAACTTCCTTTGCAAGAACTCTTTCCTTGGTGTTGGTTCTGGCTTGTGACTTAGAGAACATGATATCACCACCCCACTTCTTCTTATTCTCTTCATACTTGTCATTGAAGTTAGCCTTAATGGCCTCAAAAATTCTACGGAACTGCATTTTGTCCTTATTCTTCTTGTTAAACACAAGGCTGAAGCAGTTTTTAATGCACGATCCATCCTACATGAGCTTTTCCCTTCACAATGCAGTAAGGAATTTCCATCTTTATGCGTAGCGCAAGAAGCTTAACAACCAACTCTATTGGGCCCACGTCATGAGAAATCACTACCAACTGAGTTTTGTTCTACTCAATAAGATAAATTATGTGCTTAAGCCCATACTTCACAATAGTGGGTTTCTTTGTTTCAGAAGTCTTTCCTTCTACTTCAGCTTGAGCCCTTTTGTGGGTTAGTATTTGGATGTGATTAGTCTATTTGATGTAATTCTCTATTTGTGGGTTGTTTTTCATTAAGTTGTAGCTATTATTGGTTTAATGTTTTGTTGTATTTATGGATAAATTGACTGCTGATCTAGACCTATTTAACTTGAAATTGATGTTGTATATGTCGTCCATGAGTTATTCAATCGGGTTTGAATATCCTTGTATTGATGACATCTTAATTGATTTTACCTCTCCCTTTTATAATTGTTGAAATGATTAAAGTTAAAGCAATAGGAAATAAGAGATAAATTAACACGAGAGTGGAATTATCTTAAATTTGGTACTATTGTGTACTAAAATGTGCAACTGATTTAGCAAAAATGTGAAAGGAATTGAATATTCTAGTAAGTTCTTATTGCCTGTAATTTCAAGTTGAACTTTGGGCCTCTAATTTATTGGATTTAACGTTAAAATTTTCTTACCAGGGCTAGTATTTCTGTTATGTTTTAATCTGATTTGAGTAATGAATAGTGATTTAACAAGATATATTGGTAACAGTTCTAAAAAATGACTAATTTGTTTGTGTCTTTATTTTCTCTATTTACATATGTTGTTTCATGGGTATTTGATTCAATTATCACAATTGGATAATTATAGAGACAAACACTGAGTTTGACTACTATTCTCTCAAGTAATTGTTTTGAAATCGAAGGAAATGGAGGGCTGAGGTTTGCTTGTGAAATCTTGATATTTTTTCTTCAACAACTGAAGGTTCTACTCTGACATCTTTGAGGTTATAGTTGAAGAAACTTCAAGTTTGATTTGTTGAGGTTTTCTTCTTTAATCTCTTCTTTTTCCTTTAATCGTTGAGGTGTAGTTAGTGTAATTGATGTATTTCTCAATTTGTGGGTTCTTTTTCATTAAGTTTTAGCTACTGTGGGTTTAATGTTTTGTTGGTAGTAATGGAGAAATTGATTACTGTGGACATATTTATCTTGATATTGATGTTAAATTTGTTATTCCATGAGTCATTCAATCTGTTTTGATTACCCTTGCATTGATGATGTCTTCTTTGATTTCACCTCTCGCTTGAGTAGCTATGTGAGAAATTTCGGTTTCATTATTTTTAAAGAGTTAGATAGAGCAACAGGAAACAAGAGATACATTAGCATGAAAGTGGAAAGAGCTGAATTTCACTATTGGTGTTGGACAATTTGACATGAAAATCTGAAACATCCTCAAATTCTAGATCAATATTATTTGCGTTAAAATTCCATTTTATCACTTTTAAGGAATTTTCTGCCTTGATTTTAATAAGAAACTTTATTTGTAGGGATACTTTTTTGAAAAACTGTAGGAATACTTTTAAAGAATGTTCTGCCTTGATTTTTATCAAAAAGAAAATTTGTACGGAACTTTCATATATTAAGAAAAGTTATGTAATGCTTGTTCAAAATTGAATTGGGATTGCAATATGTTTAAACTACATATTCTCCATGTACATTTTGAGATATGTTTGTTCATGTGTAATACAATGTTGTTTTTTAATTCATAGTTTATCATAAATTTGATTCTTTTTATCTGTCTTTGTCCTAGATATCAATGGATTATTTAAGTAGAAGTTTGATGAGTATATGACGATGCAGCGATAAATATATTAGTGGAGTGAATAATTTTCTTGATAAGGCATTTCAACGAGCTTCAAAAGGAAATATAATATTATGCCCTTGCAAAATAAGTATCAATCGTTATTGGCATTACAGAAATATGGTGGAGGATCACTTGACTGTAAATGAATTTGTGGATGGATACAACAAATGGATTTTTTACGGGGAGAGAGTTTCCTCATGAAATACATAACTTTCACATAGCCATGATGATATTGATGGACTACTTCATGATACATTTCGAAATATAAAGGGTAAAACAAGTCATGGTGAAGGAGAGACAGAAGGGATATCTAAAGATGAAAAGAGATTTTTTAAATTACTTGATGAAGGAAAAAAGAGTTATATCCAGGTTCTGAGAACTTCAGTAAGTTGAGTTTCATAATTTGGTTATACTTGCTGAAATACCTACATGGGTTGAGTGATGAGGCCTTTACTATCTGTTAGACTTGTTAAAAGAAGCATTTCCCTTTAATCAACTGTCCGAATATTTCAATAAAGCTAAAAAATTATAAAAGATTTGGGTATCGGCTATGACAAAATGCATGCATGCCCTAACGATTGCATGTTATTTTGGAATGAAAATGCAGAGGAAGATAATTGATGTGTGTGTGTATCTTCTAGATAGTAAAATGTGGGTGATGACACGACTAATGCAACCTCTAAAACACCAGCAAAGATTTTAACGTACTTTCCTTTAAAGCATAAGCTTCAGAGAATGTTTATATGTGCCGAAACAGATGTTGAAATGAGATGGCATGATTTGAACGACCTACTGATGGAGAATCTTGGAAGGATTTAAGTTCAATGCATTCATTCTTCTCAAATGATCCTGGTAATGTTCGATTGGGGATTTCAAGTGATGGTTTAAATCAATTTCGAACCATGAGCATTTCCCATAGTACTTGGCATGTAATGTTGATGAACTATAATTTATCACCATGGATTTGTGTAAAGCCAGAGTATTTGATGTTTTCGATGATCATTCCAGTACCATCATCCCCTGGACAGGATATAGATGTGTACCTACAACTATTAATTACTGAATTTAAGGAACCATGAGAATTTGGGATAGAAACAAATGATGCTCATACAAATCAAACATTTCAAATCCGTGCAGCTTTAATGTGGACAATTAGTGATTTTGCAGTGTTATCAATGCTTTTCAGATGGAGTACTAAGGGAAAATTGGTGTGCCACACATGTAAGTATGACACATGCTCCCAATATCTCAAACATAGTCGTAAAATGTGTTACTTAGGTCATAGGTTTTTTTGCTCCTGATCATCCATTTAGAAGACATAAAAAATCTTTTAATGGAGAGGAGGATCATAGACCTTCACCTACATCCTTGTCAGGCATAGAAGTGTTTGAAGAGTTGGATGATTTCAATAATGTTTTTCGAAAGGCGAACAAGAAAAGACGTCGAAATAATGAGGGTCCATGGATGAAAAGATCCATATTCTTTGAATTACCAATTGGAAACATAATAAGTTGAGGGACAATCTTGATCTGATGCATATTGTGAAATATATATGTGATAGTTTGCTTGGGAATATTAGAAATCCCAGGAAAGTCAAATGATCACATTAAGCCTCGTTATGACTTGCAAGAAATGGGGATTCAAAAGGATATTCATCCAACGAAAGATAACACAAATGGAAAAGCTCATTTAGCTAAATTTTGTTTTACCATGAAGCAAGAAGAAAAACAATTATTTTGCACTATCTTAAAAAATGCAAATTACCAAAAGGATTTGCCTTAAACATATAAGATCGTGTTCATGTGGATGAGATGAAAATATCAGGGGACAAAAGCCATGATGCTCATTTATAATGCATTACTTGATCCAAATTGCGGTTCGAAAAGGACTGATCAAGAATGATTCATTAGCCTTTGATTAGGTTCGCGAATTTTATTAAAGCTATATGTAGTAAGGTTATAAGTCGAGCAGGTCTTGAGCCAATGTAGATTGAAATCAAAGAAATTGTATGTGATCTTGGAATGATTTTTCCTCCATCTTTTTTTAATATAATGGAACAATTGCCTGTACATTTAGTTGATAAAATTAGATTGGATGGTCCAATTTATCTTCGGTGGATGTATTCCAGTGAGAGAAAAATATGTAAGTTCAACGGTCTTGTTTGTAATCAACGCTATCCAAAAGGTTGTATAGCAGAGAGGTTTGATGTTGAAGATTTCTTGATCTTTGGTTCGAGATACCTACATTATGTAGTGAAGACACCATTCAGTAGCTACCGAACTGAGGATGACGAGGTTGTTCAAAAAGAGAGAGATGATTTGTCTCTTTTGTTTCCCAAGCTTGGGCCTGCAGTTGGAAATGGAAAGACTTCTACCATGGATCTAGAGTTATCTAGTGAAGTACATCAATATGTTCTCTTCAATACTGACGATGAAGTAGTGGAAGAACTTATCACGTAAGATAAAAAAAAGTAATTATATATAATTTAAACTTCATTTTTTTAATTATGACAACGCACTTAAAACTTTAATTATAAATATGTGATAGTCAAACTTGAATTATTTATACTTGAAGGGAGCATAAGATGTTAATTGATAGTACTGTTATATAAAATGCATGGACAAGACCAAAGAGTCATAGTCAGGAATTTGGCAAATGGTTCAAAGAGAAAATTAATGTTGAAGTGCCTATCAGTTAAGCTGGATATATTAAGGGCCTAATGGAGTGGCAAAAAAATATATATTGCATATTTCATTAATGAATACCGATTTCATCCATTACAACGTGATAACTCACGCAAGTCTCAAAATATTGGAGTGACTTTTTCTGCGACAATAGATAGTTTTGCTAGTGCTCGACATCAGAATCCTATTGATGGAGAGGTTATATATTATGGGACTATTCAAGATATAATTGAGGTTATAATTGAGGTTTATTATTACAATTGTTTTAGCGTTTTACTATTTAGATGTGATTGGTTTCATAATGAAATAGATGAATATGGGTTAACTCGTGTGTATTTCAACAAATCACGAAGTACAAATGACTCCTTTGTGTTCGAATCTCAAGTGCATCAAGTATTTTATGTCTCGGATCCAATTGAGAAGGATGTTTATTATGCAAGGAATAAAGTTCCTTTTAATTTGTTTGACTTGGAGGAAGAAAATTGTCCTAATATTGGAGATACATTTTTGAGAGAGCTAAGTGAAGACATTGGTCCCTTATGTAGATTATCCGATGTTGACATGAGATGGTCAAGAGACGATGTTTGTGTTGATCTTGTTGATATGCCATCTAATGCTCAATTTTTCAGAGGATACGACTATGGGAACGTCAGAAGAGGAGGATGACTATGATAATACCGATTGGGATTGGATAGATGGAGATGATTAATAAATAATTTTTGAAAGTATTGTATATACATGTTCATTTTATTTTGAGTGAGTGATAAATATATTTTCCTTAGAAATACATGTTTATTTTACTCTTTTTTCTTAAAATTATATTCTCATTTGTTTCAGGTTATTCACCATCTATTTGCAGTCCATTAAAGGGAATGTCAACAACACTACTGACGGGCTAGGACTATAGGAAGGTCTGTGTTTATTAAGTATCTTAGCCTTGTTATTGTATAGACACACATGTAAAGTACCTTATTTTATGCTTAAAAAGAACTTGTTCTTATTGATATATATCGTTTTAACTAATAGTCATCAGGAAGGAAGAGACTTCAAAACAAAACAAAAAAGGAAAAGGAAAACACCATGTGCAAGCTGGAACACTTACATATATGGATCTCAAAAGGATTTATTTATTGAGATCAAAAGGGAATTCTTAATCTATTCTACTGCAAAATTCCTCTACTCTTTTTCGAAAAAAATTACAAGAAGAATTGCCACAAGAGCCTATGAATTCTTGTACTTTGAAAGCATAGTCTAAAAAGGATGAAATGCCTCAGAGTTGTTTGATACTAATAGAGGATCAATGCAGAAACTACAACAACATGTGCCTCCAAATCTCTCAACTTTAAAAGCACAAGTTGTGCAGAAAGAAATGTCACAAGCACCTATGAATTCTTCCACTATAGTAGCACAAGTTTCAGATAAACAATTGCAACATGTTCCAAGAGAATCTCCTACTGTAGAGGCACGTGATATATAGGACCAAGTGGAACAATAGACACATAATTCAGAAGAAAATGACCTATCAAGAGAACTAGGTAAAAACATATATATTAAATTCTAAATATTTAAATGTACTGGAATTTAAAATCTGTTAACATTGTTTATATGTTGTTTAAATTTGCTTAATATATTGTAGGCCCTGTTACTCAAAAAAAGAAAACAGGTAGTAGAGTAATGCAAAGTGTACATGGGCGAAAAGAGCATAAGTTTTCCTGTGATACGAAATAATTTAGTATGTTCTTCTGTTAATTATTAATTATGAACTTGTTTCCATAAAAGATCTTTAATACCAACTCTATGTAATTAGGAAAAAGAGAAGGAAAGTCTCGATGAGCTGTCATCTAAAGAACTCTTTCTAGCAACAAGTTCAAGAAAACTTGATCAAGTATATAAGGACTCCAATGAAGATAAAATTAGTAAAATTGTATTAATTTTCTGGGTAATAAGGTTGTTAAGATACATTATTTGTTCTTAAATACATGACTTTTTGAATTTGATTTGCAGGCTGAAATGGAGAAACTGCAAGGTCGACAGGGTGAAGATGACGATCAATCATTTGATTCTTTTAAAGCACTCATGGGAAAGGAACACCCAGGGAGCCCAAGATTGTATGGACGAGGAGTTACCAAAACTACTTTGAAAAGGAAAGCACTTTCTGAACCTTGTTTAACTTCTAATGATGAGAGGATGGAAAAAAATAGAGGAATTGGAAGCGGGGATGCATCAAAGGATGTTGGAAAAATTAGAACAACAAAAAGAAGCTATGAAGAAAGAAGTTATAAATGATATTCGTGGAAGACTTAAGCATATGTACCCAGGACTTCAATTGAATGCTGCCATCTTGGCCTCATTGGGTGCTCAATCACCACAAGAAGATATGCAAACATTAAATCATCCATCTTCTAGCAAGAACAATTAAGGTATGAAAGTTATTGTTTTTCTTCTTCTTCACTTCCACAGTAGCTTGGCTTGAATGTGCTGCCTATGTCTATATATTGATGTTGTTTCTAGACTGTTTCTACGACTATCTGAATGTGCTGCCTATGTCGATATACCATGTTTTTTTTGGAATGTTACTGCGAATGTTTTAATGTGCTGCCTATGTTTATGTATTAAAGTTGATTCTGGACTATTTCTGCGAATGTTTGAATGTATTGCATTATACGGATATGTATCAATGTTGTTTCTAGATTGTTTGTGCGATTGTTTGAATGTGTTGCCTCTTTCTATGTATCAATGTTATTTCTGGAGTAGCACAAGTGTGACACAAATTAAAGTATTAGACTATTTTTGTGACATTAGAATCTGGATCCAAATAGTTGACTGAAAGTCTGTATGATGTTCTGGAAAGTTATAACTGTGTGCGTGGTGTGTGTCTATGAGATTTCTGATGCCTTTTTTTTTTGTATAGGATCCATTTCCAAGTATAGTACAGTGATTGGAACTTCATGTAGGTTCATTGTGTTGTCTTTTGTTACTTTTTTCCTGCTTGTAGTTTGTTTCTTTCTTGTCTTCAGTTATAAGTGGTAACATGGATTTGATTATCTGTTTAGTGGAGTTTTCTGATTTGGATCTCCCTTTGAGTTTCTTTCTTCTTTCTTTTTAATGTTTGATCAAAATGCGATGAATATGAGAAGGAGTTTTTGGATCTTGAAATCCTTTCAATGATTTCTACTTCAAGTACAAAAATCATACATTTTATTGTGTTGTGGCCAAATCCTTTGTGTAAAAGAGAGTATTGTACTAAACCGCATATCAAAAAGTAGTGGTGTATGTCTCTAAAAAGGGAATTTGTTCATATTTGAGATTTCTTGCATTTATCAATTTGCAGGTTAATATGATCTGATTGCTACTTTTTATGCATATGAAAAAAGAAGTTCTCTTTATAAGTTCCCATACCCCAAGAATTGATCAACATCTCTTTTTTCTTTACATTACAGTGAAATTTATTACTAATGAGTCTTATGATATTCTTAAGTTTTTCAATATATATTAGAAACTTTGCTTCCAGCTCATCTTCTTTAAGCAATGAAATGGAGTACTTTTATTCCATCCCCTCCAAAGCCTTACGCTTTCTCTTATCATATTCTTCAATTTTCTTGAGATCATTTTTTGGTCATTGTTTGGTTGAAGAATGATAGTATTAATGTAATAATGCTTCTATGTTTTTGGTAACTTTTTAAATTCATACGCATCAATATCTTGGGGTAAATAGCACAATGTTATCTTTTGTCCCTTGTTGTTAAATTTCCTTCCCCTGAAAATTGTTTGGTATATTTTTGTCTTTGGTTCTGTCCCTCAATAAACTTTTATTTATGGTTTTTTATAGGTGGAGAATATAAACAGGAGGAGGAGGATGAAAGCAGTAGTGATGAAGACCTTACTTGATATATTTGAGACATTTATTAAGTAGGAGGATGATGAAAGACGTAGAATCCTATTAGTTTAGATCAACTCTCTTTTGTTTCTTGAAATTATGAGTCTTTTGTTAAGCAACAATCTTTTGTTTTGATATGTATTAGTATGGAAGTGCAAACTATTGAAAACAAGTGTTTGGTATATTTTACCTTTATGGATATTGTGACTAGGATATTTCGAATTATATATATATGATTCTACTATATAATTAGTCATTTCCTTTTGTTACTTGATTTATGGAACTTTTTGTAAATTGTTAATTTCGTGTTTGGGGAAATCTTATATTCATGTAGATTAAAACAATAGAAAATAAAACTTTTGCAATATTAATAACAACTTTTGCCATAACATTTTAATAAATGTTACCAATATGAAGAAACTATTGCAACGGACTCTATTTCAACGCTCTCTTACAGTTACCACAACCCTGAATACAAGAGTTCTTAATGGTTACAAATTTTGTAATATTAAAGTGCCTATAGATCGAAGGAAAACCGTTGCAATAGAGGCCCCAATAGCAAAAGTTTTGAGAACCGCTACACTACCTGTTACAATAGAGCTATAGTAATGCGAGCAGATGGACGGTTCACAAAACGTTGCTGTAGATCTATGGCAATAGTTTTCTGTCCTATTGCAACACATGAAACTGTTATCGTAGGCCTAATTTCTAGTAATGAGTGAAACAAGCTATTGTTCAGTCACAATGTAGTTCTTTTATGCTTAATTTAGAGGCTTACTCGCATAATAGATGGGGTAAAGGATTTTATCCATTGTTTGTCCAATACCACACAAAGAGCAACCCCACAAGCATCACACATAAACTCAAATAGCTTACTCAAATCTAGATAAATAATTATGGGTACAAACACCAACCTCTCCTTCAACTCTCAAAACTCGTTTTGAAAGGATTGATCAAAATAGAATTTACATTCCTTTGTCAAGTAATTTTCCCAGATGATGTGCAATTTCTGAGAAAACCTTAATAAACCTCTTGTTGAAATACACATGTTGCAGAAAAATTCTCACACCTTTTACAGAGATGGGTGGAGGAAATCTCTCTATAACATTAACTTTTGCTCGATCAACCTCTATCCGCGTCTCTGAGATGCGATGGCCCAATACTACATCTTTTTTCACCATAAAGTGGCATTTTCCCAATTTAGCAAAAGAATTCAATCTTCACATCTTTTGAGAACCTCGGCCAAGTAACTCAAACACCGATCAATGGAGATGCCAACAACTAAAAAGTCATCCATAAACACCTCAATAGTGTCCTCCACCATATAGGAGAATATCAACATCATACATCTCTGGAAAGTGGTCGGTGCATTACATAGCCCAAATTGGATCCTCTTGAATGTGAACGCACCATAAGGGAAAATAAATGTTGTATTTTTTTTATCCTCCTGGGCGATACATATTTGATTGTAACAGGAATATCCATCAAGAAAACAACACCATCCTTTTCCTGCGAGTCTATCAAACATCTAGTCCATGAATGGTATATGGAAATGGTCTTTCTCTGTCTATACATTCCGTTTCCAGTAATCGATACAAACTCTCAACCCAATCACCGACCTTAGTGGAACAAGCTCATCCCTCTCATTGGGCACTACTGTCATTCCCCCTTTTTGGGCACACACTGAACAGGGCATACACAACTACTATTTTCTATACTATATGACTCCGACATCCAACAATTTAATGAACTCCTTCTTCACTACCTCTTGTAGAGTTCGATTCAACCGTCTCTAGTTCTCAATAATTTTCTTGTGATCGGGCATGAGTTGGATTTTGTGTGAAAAAATACGGGGAGGGATCTCAATAATTTCAGCCATAGTACAGCCAATGGCTCGTTTTAACCTCTTCAGAACTTCCACCAAACACTTTACTTGATTTACATTAAAATCTGATGAAAGGATTACCGGCAAAGTGTTATCCTGCCCCAGAATACATACCTCAGACGAGGTGGTAGAGCTTTCAGCTCTAAATTTGGAGCCTTTTCAATAGATGGTTTTGCTGGTGGAGACTTGTGATGCTTCATATATAACTCCAATCCTTATTCAAGTGACACAACCAAATACCCATACTCTTCAATACCATCATTCTCCGAAATTCATGATCATTGCCTCTAGTTCCTCAGCACCTATGCGCTCTTTGATTTGTACGTAAAACATATTGTCAACCCAATAGGATATATCAGATTCCATTTTGATCTCACTATTCTACTTTATGGACCTGCAAATGTTAAATGTTGCTTCTTCATTGTGCAACCTAAACTTTATCTTCCCTTTCTCCATATAAACCATGGTGCGACCAGTAGCAAGAGACGGCCTCCCAAGAATAATAGGGGCCTCAAAGTCCACCTCATAGTCAAGAATCACAAAATTGGCTGGAAATATAATAGACTCCACTTCCACTATTGAAATTGTTGTCGAAGATATAGATTCCATCTTAAACATACTGGCCCTCTCTTTTGTAATTCCCATACTTCCGTCCTTGATTTCCTTGACCTTGACACCAATTCTCCAGATTGGATCCTCGGGCGTTTGGTCGGAAATCCCCCGTTTGATCATACCATTGAAGAAATGTTGAGGGATTCTGTGATTGATTTCAAGCGTAGTTAGGATGATCAGCTTTCTTTTATAGAGTTCCCCAACAATAATAGTTACTAATCCAACATTCGGATGGCCCCTTGAAAGTCATTATATGGGTGTAGAGGTAGATCTTCGATTGATTGGTCTAAAATAGGTAAAGCAACCTTTCTACGACCAGATTCTGTTCTTTATGATATGGAGACTGTGTAACTCATTAGATAGACTTAAGACTGCCCTGAGTCGCCAGAAATCATATACAGATGTAATGAGAGGGGAACTGGTGTTCCAAGTTGATGATTAGGTTTTCATGAAAGTGTCACCTATGAAATGGATGATGAGATTTGTCAAGAAAGGGAAGCTCTATCCTAGATATGTATTCCCTAAACAAATCTTAAAAAGGGTTGGTAAAGTGGCTTATGAGTTGGAGTTGCCAACAGAACTAGCAGTAGTGCATTCAATTTTTCACATTTCTTTGTTAAAGAGGGTTTGGGTGAACCACAAGCTATTGTACCTTTAGAAAGTGTGGTTGTGAAGAATAGTATCACTTGTAAAGAGGTACTACATAATATTCTTGATCATCATGTTTGATGGTTGAGTAATAAACAAGTCGCTTCAGTCACGATTTTATGAAAGAGTCAGTCCGTAGAAGGAGCTAGTTATGAAGTAGAAGCAACCATGAAGGAAATATATCCTCACCTCTTTCCTACCAAATCCTTTGCACCGTGAGGTAATAGACCCTCTTCATTTATTTCAGTCATTCTCTCGCAATTTTATTCTAGCATCATGTATCTCCGATCTGTAATTGCAGTTTCAACATAGTTGCATGTTCTTGGATCTTCGTTTAGTCATAATTTAGTTCCTAATGTCTAGTATTAGCGTTTGCATATCGTTCCCTCCATAATCATCTAGGTTAGTCTTCAATTAAGGATTAATGTTACCAAGAGAGAGGTAAAGTAACACCGTAGATCGAGAAATTAAAAAATCTGGATTTTCAGAGGGTGAATGTGCCACCGCCAAAACACACCTACGGACCGTCAATCAACTCTACTGATAGGCCAGTCAACTTTCAATTTTAGACTTCAGATTTCAGCGTTCAGGCAGCCAAACGATGACTAACTGAATGGATAGTCAGTCGACTCACGGCCCGACCATCATTTAGATCTTTGAATGGGCTAGTCAACTTTTAAGTTCATACTTCAGATTTTATCCATCTGAGAGCTAAACAATGAAGGACATAATGAACCATCAGTCAACTCAAGACACATCAATCACATTTTTAATGGGCTAGTCAACTTTCAATTTTAGACTTTAGATTTCACCCCTATGAAACACAAATGATGACTCATAGGAAAGATAGTCAGTCGACTCATGGCCCGTTAGTCAGCTATGTCGATGATCTAGTCATCTTTTATTTTTTTTGTTTAATGTTTTCCGTAGGTGTTACATCCCTAAACTACGTCGTTCAACCCCTAAACTATGATGTTTTAATCAGTTCTAGCCAATAAAAATTACTACAACTTACCTAAGTAAGATTAATTATTGGACTCCACATTTAGCTCATCTGGTTTATGTCAGTTATTAGGATCTTCCATAGTTCAGTTAGATCCTATTGCATAGACCATGTTATCAATATAGTTCAGTATTTTGTCTCAAAATGTTATAAATTGGTCATTTCATTCAGTTTAGTCATATTCAATATTTCCAGTATCCTTATTATGTTTAAACTATATCTTTTCTTTATTTCTTATTCAGTTATGTTATTATTAAGCTTTAGCTATCCTGCATTGTTAGTATCTTTCAAGTACTAACCCATAATTAGCGCTACATCCTCTCGCGATGTAAGGTCAGGTCCTCAGTTGTCAGATAACGCATAAATCGGTTCCCAATCATCAAATCAATAACATCTTTGGTGATTCCTCATTCTTTGAGGACTAGTGACATGATTATATTTCTTGCTTTTAGTTTAGTTTTTTTTTTTTCTAGATCTAGTTGTGTTTGTCCCAAAATTTTAGTTAGTAGAATCTCTATTTCAGACATAGTTAGTTCAACTTGAGTCAAAGTTACTGTCGATGCTTCCCCCTCTATAAGGTATTATATTATTTCTTACACTCTCTCATAAACTTAGGTTGAGACTGAAGTGTAGAGTATTAGGCATGTTCAAATGCACACATTCAAAAATTATTTTATTAATTATGAATACTGAAGAGAGAATACATCCATAGAGATAAATTAGGTCAAATCATTTTACTAAGGACAAATTGAATCTCTCAAGGAAGAAAATGTAAGGAACAAACATAAATTTAGCAATGTGTATGCATAACATAGTAATTTCCACGTCATGAATTAAGGTTGTTCAAAGAATAGTTCTTGTCTAAGAGAAAAGAACTATAGATTTTATCTACAAGTACTTGAATATTTTTATATGTATAAAAATACAGAGACATCAAATTGTAATTTCTAAATATCGATCAAAGAAAAGAAAGAATGAATAAGAAGTAGCACAAATGTTTGAAGGGCATATATTCAAATTATTAGAATAAGTCAATATAGTATTGAATAATTTCAACACCAAGACAAAGACAATATGACCGGTTGAACGATTTGATCGTTTAGGTTTTTTTTATATATTATTATTGTTGAATTGATGGTTAAAGCTACGCATGAGAAATCATAAAAAATATATGTTAGAGAGAGCTTAGTACCACTAACAGTTGGGGGCTCCTGGTATATATTGTAAGTGCATTTATTAACAAGTAGTGTGCGCACAAATTCTAACTTCGCAATTTTCTTGTGCTATCCTTTTTCTTGTACTCAATGCATTAAAATGTCTAGGAACCAAATCACATGAAATTCATATCTTCCGTACGCTTATATTTTTTGGATTGAATTTATCATTGTTACTTGATTTACCAAGTTACACAAAAGGTTCATGTGTGACATAGTTAACAAACCAAAAAAAATGTTTTAAGGAAAAGTATGCCTTGGTTGTTAGAAAAGAAGTTCCATATCTAGGATTTTTTAATTATTGGTTAGGTGGAGGTTATGGGTATGAGAAACGAATAATTGAATGGAGGAGTGGAAAAGGCAAGACATTTGTGTGTGTGCAACCACAACATTTTGAAGATTGAGATGGTGCGTGTGTGCGGCCGAAATTTAATATTCTTAACCCATAAGCTTAAGAAATAAAGGAGGGGCAGTTAAAAGAAACAAAATAAATGATGGAAAATAATCTCTTCACTTTCACTTACTTACTTTGAAATTTGCAGGTCTCTTAAAAAGAAATGATTGAAATGAGTTTTTACCATTATACCCAAAATATTCCATTAATCTTGTTACTCATGTTTTCTTATCTTCACTGGAATAACGGAAATATAAAGCCAAAAGAAACATCCAATACCTCAACACTTAGTCAATATCAAAGACAAAAACTCTTATTTCTCAATGTGTCCTCTTCAACTAACATATAATTCATTTCCCTAATGAACCAAATCTAATGCATTATCATGAAAGGGGAACGGATGATCTACACTCAAATTAAATGGGAAAACACCCCTAGCGGCAAGGAATTCTTTAATTAGTGTAGTGACATTCAATATAGGAGAAACATTAACCTAGTCACATTATTTTTCAACAATTCTAGCTGCAAATAAGTATAATCACTCACCAATTTAAAATTCAAATCCAATTCCTCCATATTTCCAACATCGTTAGCACATAAATAATTTAAAAATCACTCCTACTAGCCTTAACATATATCTAACTATCATTGCTTCACTACATACTACATAAAAACAACAAGAATAATCTATATTATGTTTCTTAACATCAAAATGATTAAATCTTGTAACAAATACCACTCCAACCATACATCATTTCATTATAATTTTTCCAAGGTGAATCATGAAAAGAAAGAAAACCAATACGTTTGAAATTTTCATTGCAAAGCATCTTTTTCAAGGCTAAGACTCACAAGTCTTTGCCATTTTACATTGGAGAAAATTTATCAGCCTAAAAAATTTATTTTTGTATAACAAAGATATTGTTTACCAAACTAAATTTACTTCTTTTTTGTAGGCCCTATTCCACTACAATAAAAAGATGACGGGCAATGCTAAGAGGGAACTGGTCCTTCTTATAAGTTAAATTCTTGAAGCCAAAATGTTGGTTAGGAAATGCATTTTTTTGTCGATTAATATTAATCTCCTCTCTTTCTTGTTTCATGATATTGAACATTCTCCTAGCTCATGTTACTCGTATGTTACGTCATAAGAAGTGTGTCGCTGATGAAGTAAGTACACATTCTTATGAAAATAAATTCTTATAGAGATTATGTTCGTTTATTAGTATAAATTACATTATTTTAGTCTTTTGGAAGGATGCTTCACCTTTTTGACCAATGTCAAGTCACATGCAACACAATACTAGCAGAAGTACATGCGAAAGCTAAACCTAATATTCACAAGCTACTAATGATGCCTTTGCAACAAGTGTTTGTCATAGAAAACTATTCATCTTTGGAGACTTCTATTCCTATATATCTACTTGCAAATTTTCTTGAGTCAAAGAAACAGAGGACGAGTATTACAAAGATAGTAATAGGATGGTAATGTTGGTCGATGGTATTACTAAAAAATATGATCTTCACACTGAACTCAAAGACCTTTTTCTTTAATTTATCGTTCAATCCCAAATTTGAAGGATATCAAAGCACAAAAAATGAATTTAACAACGGAAATTTCTCATATGAAAGCTAAATAAGAAGAGTTGAGAGATGAATTTCCCGCATCAAAGTAAGATGTGGCTTATTCACTCGTGACACAAGCAATAACAAGTTGGGCGAACTATAAATACAATATATGTGTTTAGTAATCGATATGTAAATGTTTATTGTTATCTATTCAAACTTGCTTTTATGGATGGTTTGAGTTGAAATTTACTCTTAGTTAATGTAGTAACTTTTAGCAAAAAAATATTTAGTTTGAAAATTTTAAATTTTGAATTGTAGTTTGCTTGTGTTATGGTGTTGATATATTTTAGGTTGTTTAAATTTTAAATTATGCCGATTATGTATTTTGTGTTTGCTATTTAAAGCCCTCAATACTTAATAAAATAGTTGAAAGATATTGAAAGTCATTTCAATCCTCACAGACATTTTCAATCATTTTGCACTACCCCCTTTTTTTTTAAAAAACACCAACAATGGTATCATAGCTTTATTGATCCTAACATATCTGTAAAATCTTCAAAACAACCACGATACATATTTAACCCGTAAGGGTTACCTTTTTAACCCATCAGACCTAGCAATTTTAACCTATCAAGCTACATTTTCAAGAAGTGTTTTTTTCATCACAAAGACTTTTCTGAATCATTTTTAACAAAAAATAATGGCAAGAGTGCCCCATAAATTTCACAGACCAAAACTATCAAATTTCTTAAGTTAGAATAAAAATATATTTTGAAACTTATGTGATATGTGAGGTTGTAATGGAAGAAATATTCCTTACAACCTTTCTTTCCGAATCATAAAAAGTTCATATTAAAACAATTTTAAAAATTTCTACCCAAGATAATGTCATCGCATGTGTTTTTGAATAGAAAAATGAAAAAAGAAAAAGAAAAAAGAAGAAATTTTGCATGAACAAAATCAATGATAAATCCAACATAAACTACAAAAGCTAAAATTTAGGAGGAGCATTTTTTTTCAATTGCAGTAATAAAGCAAAGGAGGAGTATTGAAGTTTTCTTTTAGTTACAGCAATAACTTTTAGGAAAATAAGTTATTTAGTTTGAACAAATTCTAATTTTAAATTTTAATTAGTTTTTTTATGTTGTTAAAATTTTAAATATGCAGATTATGTATTTTATATTTTTTACTTAAAAGTCACTCAATGCTACATAATTTTTTTTGAATGTTATTGAAAGTCATTTCAATCATTTTGTGTTGCCCCAATTTACTAAAAAAACACCAACACTTTGATCTTTGAACATGAAGTTGTTGCATTGGAAACCATTGAGACATCAAAATTTGTTCTTCGACATCTTCAGCTACTATATTCGCTATAACAAATACAATTCATAGTAGCAATCTATGCACATTAACGCATCTTGTCAAAATTTATGTTGACATTAGTTAATCATTATTAGATTCAATGCATATATAAGCCATAGCCACAATTATGAAGAGTATTAAGATGTACTTGTCACTAGTAATTGCTTATATATACATTATTTAGTAATGAAACTATTACCATTAATTAATTTAGTTGCGATTAATCAATTACTTTTAATTAAGTGGTACTACAAATTATTTTTGATATAATGATCAATGTACGTCATGGTGTATTTGATATTATATCCTAGCAATCCATTTTGAAAATCTATGAATTAATTGAATTTGAGCCCATTAAGTCCTTTTTTTTCCTACCAAATGCCAATGACTAAATTTTTTATTTTTTTTATCTATGAGCTATGGATTGGTTTGATTCAGAAATGATTCTTTTTTGTCAAGCTAAGGGTCTTTCGGCAGGGCAGAGCCTAGATGTTGATTTGAACTCCATCGACGAAAAAGTATACTACTTATTTTTTTCAATTTATATCGCTAAACAGAGCATCTAGCAACTTTTTATTAAAATAAAAATACTCAATAAAAATAAGTACAAGCAAGGGGGGGACTAGACTTTACCTTGTCAATCGCAATGAGAAAACGAACCTCTTCTAATTAACAAGCATGAAAAAAGAGCTACAGAAAACTAGCTATTCTATGGTCATCAAAGAATTTGTAATACATTATCACATGATTATATTAGAAATCAGAATACTTGAATACTGCACAAATATAAAAGTCAAGAAGAAAGTTGAGTTATCAATCTCAAACTTGCTTTTACAAACGCGTGATTTTAAGTGATATATAGCCCATCTAAAGGAACATGAAGAAATTTCATCTTATCTTCTTCTTCATATTTCTCTAATAAAACTTGATAGTTAATCATTTCTTCATAGATGTATTAGATCTTGTTAAAGCTATTAACACTTTCATATGGTTCTGCTTTTCCAAATATTACACTACTTATACATGTTAAAATTACTTATTATGTCTATAAGTAGGTGTTATATCCTCAAGCTAATTCCTATATTTCATATTCATATATTGAACCCCTTAGTAAAAATACTGACTACAATCAATCTTACTAAAAAAAACAAAAAAAAATATTAAGCTTACGAAAAACCAAATAATAATGGCCTTTTGCCTTTCGCTTTGTTAAAAATATTTTTTTGGCTTTTGTGACGAGGTATATATTATATATAATATATATATTATATATATATATATATATAATATATATGTATATAGCGGACCCACATTGAGGGTATCGGCTGCCGACCCCCATTGACTTTGATGGAAATTTGTACATATATGCTCATTGTAAATATTGAAAAGTTGATGTAATTAATTCTTGAGCACCCATTAAAAAAATGGTTTGCTGGTTGTTGTGGTTCTCATATTGTCACGACCCAAATCGGGGACGCGACTGGCACCCACATTTACCCTCCTATGTGAGCGAACCAACCAATCTAACCCTTAACATTTTAGTACAATATCAACATAAATAAATGCGGAAGACTTAAACTCATTAATAAAACAATTCAAAACTATTATTATTATCCCCAAAATCTGGAAGTCATCATCACAAGAACATCTATCTCTAATTACTAAACTAGGAATGTCTAAGAACAAAATATAACTAAAAAGCTAGTCCATGCCGGAAGTTCAAGGCATCAAGACTAGAAGAAGAAGACCCAGTCCAAGCTAGACGCATTAGCTCACCCTGAATTTCCGATGGAGTGAAGACTGGCTTGATCTACTGCTGAGTCAAAGTTGACGGAACGTTTGCTGCATTACACAAATAACAAAAAGGAAAACATAAAAGTAGGGGGTCAGTACAACCACACGTACTGAGTAGATATCATCGGCTAACTCAAAATAGGAAACAATATATATCAATAATAATGTAAATCAGCTACAATACTCAACATGTAGCAATAGCAATTACTTTATCATTAACAATTTCCGTCAAGTTCACACATGAGGTCTCAAGCCTCAATACCATACTCATTTGGGAATTAAGTTCATTAGATTGAGTATATTCATTATCTTTCAAGATTCATTATCTTTCTTCCTCTTGTGTCGGTACGTGACACTCCGCTCCTCTACTTTCTATCCTGGTGTCGGAACGTGACACTCCGATCCTCATATTCATTCTATCCTGGTACCGGAACGTGGCACCCGATCCTCATATTCTATCCTGGTGTCGGAACGTGACACTCCGATCCTCATATTCTATCCTGGTGTCGGAACGTGACACTCCGATCCTCATATTCATTCTATCCTTGTACCGGAACGTGGCACCCGATCCTCATATTCTATCCTGGTGTCGGAACGTGACACTCCGATCCTCATATTCTATCCTGGTGTCGGAACGTGACACTCCGATCCTCATATTCATTCTATCCTGGTACCGGAACGTGGCACCCGATCCCCTAATTCATCAAGCCTTCTTTTACACTAAGGCATCATCAATCTTATTATATAATTTATCAAGCCTTCTTTCATATTAAGGCATCATCAATCTTATTATATAATATATTAAGCGAATTAGGGTTCTTTCAAGATTTGAGATTCAATAGCTTCATCATGCTTGTTAATTCATCACAATTTCATAATCATAATCATGCAAGCATACAATTTAAGCACATAGACAGGTTTACAACATCATCAATACATATCATACACTATCAAGAGTTCACTACGATTATCGTAACATAAAAACCATAACCTACCTCCACCGAAGAATTGGAATCAACAAGAAATCTCCAAGCTTTGTTACTTCTTCCTCTCGATCGATTTCTCTTCTCTCTCTGTTCTTTCTCTTTTGTTTTATTCAAACCCTCTTTCCTTTACCCTAATTAATCATGTAATTAAGTGTGAAAAAGGACAATAAAACCCCACTAATTCACTTAAGGTTACCCCTTTTAACCCTAAGTAATTAGACTTATTAATGTTACCCCTCAATCTTTATAATTAAGGAAAGAATAGTCAAAAACGACCCTTAAAACGTGGGAGAAATCCTAAACTGTCTGGGACTGCGTGACCTGTGACGGGCCGTCGTGCCTGCGACGGTCCGTCACGCAGGTCGTCGCACTGCCCAAAGTCCTATCGTCGCCACGGACACTGTGACAGTCCGTCACGCCTGTGACGGTCCGTCCTGCACGTCCGTCATGGCGGTCAGAAACTCGTTTCTCGAACCAAATTCTCAAACGTTGAAGTGTTTTGCAACGGAAACTCACGACGGTTCGTCGTGAGTGTGACGGCACGTCCTGCAGGTCCGTCACAATTTACAGAGAGTCGATTTTCAGTACCCAATTTCAGAATTTTAAGTGTCATGGGACGAAACATCCATGACGGGCCGTCGTGACTACGACGGTCCGTCACTACTTCCGTCGTCCCAGCCAGTTTTTCCAGAATTTCAATCTGCTGCTCAAAACGACTAAACAGGTCGTTACAATAGATACCAATTTACCCATCGTTCGTCCCCGAACGATCAAAAGAAGAAAAACAATGGCGAAAAGGAGTACCTGAATCTGTAAACAGATGTGGGTATTTTTCTTGCATATCTGCCTCCTTCTCCCAAGTAGCCTCTTCAACCGGTCGATTCTTCCATTGCACTTTGATGGATGCAATCTCCCTCGACCTCAGTTTGCGAACTTCTCTATCTAATATAGCAACCGGTTCCTCTTCGTAAGTCAAGTTCTCATCCAACAAAACTGAATCCCAACGGATAATGTAGTTTCCATCTCCGTGGTATCTCTTCAACATGGATACATGAAACACCGGATGCACTCCGGACAGCCCTGGGGGTAAGGCTAATTCATAAGCCACCTCCCCTATTCGCTTTAGTACCTCAAATGGTCCAATGTACCTTGGGCTTAACTTACCTCTTTTTCCAAACCGCATCACCCCTTTCATGGGCGAAACCTTCAACAAGACTTGTTCACCTTCCATGAACTCCAAGTCTCTAACCTTTCGGTCTGCATACTCCTTTTGTCTACTTTGAGCCGCCAAAAGCTTTTCTTGAATAGCTTTCACCTTCTCCATAGAATCTCTCAACAGATCAGTCCCCCAAGGTCTAACTTCAAAGGCATCAAACCAACCAATGGGAGATCTACACCTCCTCCCATACAATGCTTCAAATGGAGCCATGTCAATACTGGAGTGATAGCTATTATTGTATGAAAACTCTGCCAAAGGTAAAAAGCTATCCCAATGGCCACAAAACTCTATCACACAGGCGCGAAGCATATCCTCCAAAACTTGAATTGTCGCTCAGACTGACCATCTGTCTTAGGATGAAATGCAGTACTAAGGTCTAACCTAGTACCTAATTCAGCATGCAACGTTCTCCAAAACTTAGAAGTAAACTGCGTACCTCTATCTGATATAATGGAGAGTGGAACTCCATGCAACCGAACGATCTCTGAGATGTAGATCTTGGCTAACTTCTCTGCATTGTAGGTCACCTTGACAGGAATGAATAAGTGAGCGGACTTAGTTAACCTATCAACAATCACCCAAATGGAGTCATACTTACCCAATGTCTTTGGAAGACCAACCACGAAGTCCATCGCGATTCTCTCCCACTTCCATTCAGGAATGGGCATCCTCTGAAGTGTTCCTCCGGGCCTCTGGTGTTCATACTTTACTTGTTGACAATTTGGACACTTGGCAACAAACTCAACAATATCTCGCTTCATTCTACTCCACCAGAAGTGTTGCTTTAGGTCGCGATACATCTTGGTTGCACCAGGATGTATAGAATATCCGGAACTATGGGCCTCTGTCAGAATAGTGGTGATCAAATCATCGATGCGGGGTACACATACTCTTCCCTTAATCCTCAAAACACCTTCCCCATCGATTATTGCTTCCTTAGCCTCTCCTTGCAACACTTTATCTCGAATTCGCCTTAGTTTCTCATCGTCAAACTGTTTCCCCTTAATTTGATCAAGGAAAGAGGATTTTGCCTCTACACAAGCTAACAATCCTCCCTTCTCATTTATTTCTAACCTCATAAGGTCATTAGCCAAAATCTGCACTTCTCTAGCCAATGGGCGTCTAGAAGCTTGCAAATGAGCTAGACTTCCCATGCTTCCGGCCTTTCTACTCAAGGCATCTGCCACAACATTCGCCTTCCCCGGATGATACAAGATAGTGATGTCGTAGTCCTTTAGTAGTTCCATCCATCTCCTCTGTCTCAAGTTCAAGTCCTTCTGAGTGAAGACATACTGTAGGCTACGATGGTCCGTATAGACTTCACACTTAACCCCATACAAATAGTGTCTCCATTGCTTTAGTGCAAATACTACCGCGGCCAACTCCAAATCATGGGTCGGATAGTTACGCTCATGCATTTTTATTGCCTCGAAGCATAAGCAATCACATCTTGTCTTGCATTAGCACCGCACCCAACCCAGAATAGGATGCATCACAATAGACAACAAAGTCTTTACCCTCTACCGGCAAGGTAAGGATAGGCGCGGTAGTCAACAAAGTCTTGAGTTTCTGAAAGCTCTCCTCACACTCATCCGACCATACAAATGGAACATTCTGCTTAGTCAAGTTCGTCAATTGGGAAGCAATGGAAGAGAATCCCTTGACGAATCGGCGGTAGGTCGGTAGTAGCTAACCCCACAAAACTCCTTATTTCTGACACGTTTGTAGGTCTTACCCAATTCTTTACCGTCTCAATCTTAGATGGATCTACCATCACTCCATCCTTAGAAACCACGTGCCCCAAGAAGGACACTGAATCTAGCCAAAACTCACACTTGGAGAATTTCGCATAAAGCTTTTTCTTTCTCAACAACTCTAACACCAATTTCAAATGCTCCTCATGTTCTTTCTTACTTTTGGAGTATATCAGTATATCATCAATAAACACAATCACAAAGAGATCCAAATATGGCTTGAAAATCCCGTTCATCAAGCTCATGAAGGCAGCAGGGGCATTAGTAAGACCAAATGACATTACCACAAACTCATAATGCCCATACCTAGTTCGAAAAGCAGTCTTTGGCACATCCGTTGCTCGTATTTTCAGTTGTGGTAACCGGACCTCAAGTCAATTTTAGAGAAGACACAAGCACCTTGTAACTGATCGAACAAGTCATCAATGCGAGGAATGGGGTACTTGTTCTTAATAGTTACCTTGTTCAACTTTCGGTAATCTATGCACATTCGGAAACTCCCATCTTTCTTCTTCACAAATAAAACCGGAGCACCCCAAGGAGATGCACTTGGTCTAATGAAGCCTTTGCTCAACAACTCTTGAAGTTGAGCCTTTAATTCTCTTAACTCCGCGGGAGCCATTCTATACGGGGGTATAGAAATGGGGCGAGTACCGGGTTCCAAATCAATGCAGAAGTCTATATCCCTATCTGGTGGCATACCGGGAAGATCTGCAGGGAACACATCCAAAAACTCACAGACTACCGAAACTGACTCAATCGATGGTACTTGAGTAGTGTCATCCTTAAGATGTGCCAAGAAAGCTAGACAACCCTTACTAACCATCTTCTGAGCACGAATAAAGGAGATGATACGCACCGGATTGGGAGTGTAGTCACCCTCCCATACTAACTGATCTGCCCCAGGCTTGGCTAACGTCACTGTTTTAGCATTACAATCCAAAATCGCAAAGTTTGGAGAAAGCCAAGTCATACCCAGAATTACATCAAAGTCACCCATTTCTAAAATAACCAAATCTACATAAGTGTTGCTCCCCACAAAATTCACCAAACAAGACCTATACACTTTTTCGACTATCACAGACTCACACCCACACGGAGTAGAAACACAAATAGGCATGTCAAGTAATTCACAATGTAAATTTAGACCGTTAGCAAATGATGAAGATACATAAGAAAACGTGGAGCCAGGGTCAAATAACACAGATGCCATGCAATCGCAAACCAAAAGATTACCTGTGATAACAGCATCAGACGCCTCCGCTTCAGATCTCCCAGGGAAAGCATAACAATGGGCCCCATTATTCGTCTGTCCGTTGCCCCTACCATGTTGTGTAGTAGTGGCTCCGTTTTGCCCTTCACCTCTGCCGTTTTGGTGACCACCATTACCTCGGCCACCACGCCCTCCAGAATAACGACCTCTACCATTACCACCTCTTCCTCTAGCCATTGGGGGTCTGTAACTCTGGTTTGGACAGTACCTCTTAATGTGTCCAATCTCTCCACACCCATAACATTCTCTGGGTTCACGCGTCGGCCTCTCAGAGAAGTGTTGACCGTTCTGAGGTGGACCCCCAACTACAGTCTGTAGTGAAGACTGTATTGGTCGATTTGAGTGACCTCCGGAGTTCTGTCCTCTAGAATAAGAACCATTATACTCACCTCCCCTTCGGAACCTCTTTGATGTCGATGTCGTGGTGAAGTCATCTGGTTTCACTCCTTCCACCTCAATCACAAAGTCTACCACCTCTTGGAAGGATGTTGCCGTTGCCGCTATCTGTAAGGCTGAAATCCGCAATTCTGACCTCAACCCCTTCACAAAACGGCGGATCCGTTCTTGTGGACTGAAACAAAGTTGGGTGGCATATCTGGATAGTGCGCGGAATTTAGCCTCATACGCGTTTACTGTCATCCTTCCCTGTTCAAGACTCAAGAACTCATCCCTCTTCCTATCTCTCAAAGTCCTTGGGATATACTTCTCCATGAACAAACTAGAGAATGATTCCCAAGTCATAGGTGGTGCCTCGGTTGGCTGACACTCAACATGTGAACGCCACCACATTTTGGTGTTACCTTGGAACTGATAACTCACGAACTCGACACCAAACCTCTCTACTATCCCCATCTTGTGTAGTAGCTCATGACAATCAACCAGAAAATCATAAGCATCTTCAGATTCTGCACCCTTGAAGACTGGAGGTTTCAGTTTCAAGAACTTACTAAAAAGTTCATGTTGATCGTTTGTCATAATAGGCCCAGTAGTCAGACGTGGGAATGTGCCTATTCCCAATGGTGCATCCATGCGGGGAGCCATAGTAGCCGCATGTCGTATCTCTGAAACGGAGGAGGTGTTGGCAGAAACCACTGGAGGTGCTTGACCCTGATCAGACAAACCGCTAAGATAAGCAAGTACTTGGTTGATCATCTCTGGGGTAGGTTGGGGTGGCATTTCCTCATTCTGCCCTTGTTCAGTTTCCCCTTCCTCACCCTCTCTAACTACCTCCTCAGTCGGTGGAGGAGTCACCGCCCTAGCATCAGATGGGCTAGGGGCTCGTCCTCTTCCTCTAGAGGACGTCCTCCCACGACCTCTCCCACGGCCTCTTGCCGCTGTTCCTCCTCGAGCCACAGCCCCAGTGGCTGGCTCAGTAGTTTCATGTCTTTCCGTTGTCGCTGCTGGTGCGGTCGTTGCTCTAGTTCTAACCATCTGCGAAATAGAATGAAGATGGTCAGATACCAATTTGTATCACCTAGATACCAATTGGACTCAAGTAGTAGCACGAAAGAAAGAATGAAAGAATGGAATTTTCCTAAAGTCTTATAGCCTCTCAAAGAAAAGTAAAGGCGTCCCCCTACCGTTCTTTAAGACTCTACTAGACCTGTCCTTGTGTGATGAGACCAATGAACCTAATGCTCTGATACCAAGTCTGTCACGACCCAAATCGGGGACGCGACTGGCACCCACATTTACCCTCCTATGTGAGCGAACCAACCAATCTAACCCTTAACATTTTAGTACAATATCAACATAAATAAATGCGGAAGACTTAAACTCATTAATAAAACAATTCAAAACTATTATTATTATCCCCAAAATCTGGAAGTCATCATCACAAGAACATCTATCTCTAATTACTAAACTAGGAATGTCTAAGAACAAAATATAACTAAAAAGCTAGTCCATGCCGGAAGTTCAAGGCATCAAGACTTGAAGAAGAAGACCCAGTCCAAGCTAGACGCATTAGCTCACCCTGAATTTCCGATGGAGTGAAGACTGGCTTGATCTACTGCTGAGTCGAAGTGACGGAACGTTTGCTGCATTACACAAATAACAAAAAGGAACATAAAAGTAGGGGGTCAGTACAACCACACGTACTGAGTAGATATCATCGGCTAACTAAAAATAGGGAACAATATGTATCAATAATAATGTAAATCAGCTACAATACTCAACATGTAGCAATAGCAATTACTTTATCATTAACAATTTCCGTCAAGTTCACACATGAGGTCTCAAGCCTCAATACCATACTCATTTGGGAATTAAGTTCATTAGATTGAGTATATTCATTATCTTTCAAGATTCATTATCTTTCTTCCTCTTGTGTCGGTACGTGACACTCCGCTCCTCTACTTTCTATCCTGGTGTCGGAACGTGACACTCCGATCCTCATATTCATTCTATCCTGGTACCGGAACGTGGCACCCGATCCTCATATTCTATCCTGGTGTCGGAACGTGACACTCCGATCCTCATATTCTATCCTGGTGTCGGAACGTGACACTCCGATCCTCATATTCATTCTATCCTGGTACCGGAACGTGGCACCGATCCTCATATTCTATCCTGGTGTCGGAACGTGACACTCCGATCCTCATATTCTATCTTGTGTCGGAACGTGACACTCCGATCCTCATATTCATTCTATCCTGGTACCGGAACGTGGCACCGATCCCCTAATTCATCAAGCCTTCTTTTACACTAAGGCATCATCAATCCTTATATATAATTTATCAAGCCTTCTTTCATATTAAGGCATCATCAATCTTATTAATATTATATATTTTCGAATTAGGGTTCTTTCAAGATTTGAGATTCAATAGCTTCATCATGCTTGTTAATTCATCACAATTTCATAATCATAATCATGCAAGCATACAATTTAAGCACATATACAGCTTTACAACATCATCAATACATATCATACACTATCAAGAGTTCACTACGATTATCGTAACATAAAAACCATAACCTACCTCCACGAGAATTGGAATCAACAAGAAATCTCCCAAGCTTTGTTACTTCTTCCTCTCGATCGATTCTCCTTCTCTTTCTGTTCTTTCTCTTTTGTTTATTCAAACCCTCTTTCCTTTACCCTAATTAATCATGTAATTAAGTGTGAAAAAGGACAATAAAACCCCACTAATTCACTTAAGGTTACCCCTTTTAACCCCTAAGTAATTAGACTTATTAATGTTACCTCAATCTTTATAATTAAGGAAAGAATAGTCAAAAACGACCCTTAAAACGTGTGGAGAAATCCAAACTGTCTGGGGCTGCGTGACCTGTGACGGGCCGTCGTGCCTGCGACGGTCCGTCACGCAGGTCGTCGCACTGCCCAAAGTCCTATCGTCGCCACGGACACTGTGACGGTCCGTCACGCCTGTGACGGTCCGTCCTGCACGTCCGTCATGGCGGTTAGAAACTCGTTTCTCGAACCAAATTCTAAACGTTGAAGTGTTTTGCAACGGAAAACTCACGACGGTTCGTCGTGGGTGTGACGGCACGTCCTGCAGGTCCGTCACAATTTACAGAGAGTCGATTTTCAGTACCCAATTTCAGAATTTTAAATGTCATGGGACGAAACATCCATGACGGGCCGTCGTGACTACGACGTTCCGTCACTACTTCCGTCGTCCCAGCCAGTTTTTCCAGAATTTCAATCTGCTGCTCAAAACGACTAAACAGGTCGTTACACATATGCATTGTAAGGCTTCTTTGATGACCTCAAGTGTGAGGATTAATGTTTTGGGTAAGGTTTGATTGGTTTTTTGAAAACACTTTTACACTTTTATAAATCTTTTCACTGCTATATGTTTGCTTTATTTTTTCTTCTTCTATGCTAAAGGAAACGAGCACCCATAATGTTCAAAACATTGATCCGCCCACTATAATATATAATATATATATATATATATATATATATATATATATACTATATATTGAACGAACCACCAAGTACACCCTAGAAGTTAGAGCATCCATGTGTCACCACACGGAAAATGAGACTTCAAGAAGTCTCATCAAGCCTCGTATCATTAATTGCATATAAACATTCTCAAATGAGTAAAATTTTAAAACTTTCTTCACACATGAAGAACTCTTTCCATAATGATTACACAAGCGGAATTTTTTTACTTAAAACATTAAGCCTTTACAACATCTCATTGAACCATCTAAACTTTGGAGTATAGAATATATGGGACTGATCCCATAAAAGTTATAAAATAAAGACCAAGACATAAAGGAACATTTGGATATTGTCCTCAAATCGATGAGGACACACCAATACTTCTTCTTCATCCCTTTGAAACCTATCTATCCTCCATGGAATATCAAGACTTCCAATTCGCTACACTTTAGTCAAAAAGGGAAAAGAAGGGGTTAACACATTAGATGCACTAAGTATGGAAGCCGTGCAAAAACAATGAAAAAGGGACATTTAGTAAATAACGTGTTTTTCAAGAATTTTGAATAAAACATCATACTATAATCATAATAACAACATTTAACATCTTAGGAAAACGTAAGACTTCATTTCAGCAATTATTCACATTTTTAGGAAAACAGTATAGTAAGCAACTTCACTGTTATAGTGAAACCTATCAACTTCACATAAAGCACTTTTTAGAATGTAATCCTCTCACTAAAATCTATCCTAACAAACTCACTTAAGTAAGACAAATAGAGACCACCCATATTACCTCTATAGCCACACCTAAATGATCCTTAAGACCACCTATAATGAGATACACACCATGCACACAGATACATGAGCATGAGATCCTCCTACCAAAGATAATTTTCCGTCTCACTTCACTGAGTTGTGAAGCGACCACCCATACAATCCCTTACACACACACTTAGGAGATCCTATAGACTACATAATATAGAATCATTCTAACTTAATACGTCAAAAGACTTACTTAAGTAAATCAAGAAGATAACGTCCATGATTGACCTTCTCAAGATTACCTTAATAATCCTCAAGACTACCTAAGGCTTAGATTATGTCTGCATTATTAACTTCTTCCCTAACTAGAGTCATTCTTAAGACTTATCTACGTAGACAAGAAGTGACCATACCTATGCCCCCTTCACACCAACTAGAAAACCCTTAATAACTATAGATAAGTACTTATTCATTTAACATACTTTCTTAACTTAAGTCATTACATTCATTAGTTCATTTAAGACTCATTTATCACAGAAGTACATTAAAGTAATGGTATTGGACAAGACCTAGGGACTCTAAATAACACCTTCAAAGCCTATTGTGCAATGTCTCGATAGCATCCCATAAAACCACCTAAAATTCATAGAACTTCTCCAAAGCTACTAAGTATCCCATATGATTAAACTAGGTAATAACAGACATGATAGATAGACATCGAATCCGGAGTTCTAACCTACTCCGATAATGGTGTTCTACTTGCCAAGGGTAGAACTAGGACACATCCCATGTAGGCACTTGATTAAGGAATACGATGGGCTTTTCTACACTCTAGTATCATTCTCAAGTAGAGCTACATTGTACTCTAGTCTCCTTCTAAAGTAGAGATCCTTCCCATGTGTTATCAATCGGTTCTAGCCTTTGTTGTCATAGTGTAATGGAAATTAACGGATCAAATGAAGAGATTCCATATCTATTTCATCAACCAATAACATTATCCCCACCAAAGAGGTCCACTAGGGCTACCTTTCAATGGCGACTAAGATATCTCATTATTCCATTCCTAAGGATTATATGATCTCGTTCGAGCCGATCAACCCTAATTATATCATCCTTTACATGAAGGATACCATGACGACTCTTCTACTTCAAAGTCCATAACCTTACAACTAGGTTTAAGGTTCAACGTACATGACCTCCTTAACATCATTTAACGTCTCACATATCATCATTTTGGATTTAAGAACACTCCTTCAGAATTTAAAATATAATGAATGATATATTCAATACCTTCTCAAAATTTATCATAGTCTACATTGATGATGTCCTAGTATACTCTACTACCGTCGATGAACACTTCTAACAGCTGAAGTTTTCTTCAATATTATTAAAGACAATGGCTTAGTTTTGTCCAAAAACTAAGTATAGTCTTTTTTATATTGATATAAGGTTCCTTGGCCAATATTATTATATAGTAGACTTTATCCCACCACCAAGCAATTTATTGAAGTCTCTGCATGACAGACTAAAGAAACCTTCTCCCCCATGGACCAACATCAACACTAATGTTGTTAAGGAGATCAATCTGAAAGCAAAGGATCTTCCATGCTTATTACTTCTTGACCCCTCTACTTTCACAATAGTTGAGACAAATGCTTCTAACATATGTTATGGTGGGATCTAAAAGAAAAGACAAAATGAAAAGGAGCATGTCATTGCATTTGCATCCAAGCATTGGAATAAGGCCCAACAAAAATATCCTAGTATTAAAAAGGAAATTATTGCAATTGTTTTATGCATTTAAAAATGTCAATCTGATTTACTAAGTAAAATTATTTTACTACACATTGATGTTAAGCGGCAAAATCAGTTTTACAAAACGATGTCCAAAACCTTGCTTCTAAGTATATATTTGCTAGAAGGCAAGCTATTTTATCTATTTTTGATTTTGATATAGAGTATATCAAAAGGAGCTTAAACTCTATCCTAGACTTTCTTACTAGAGAATTCTTGTAGGTTAGGTAATTATGGGTAGAATAAAGAAAATTGAGCCATTGGAACTAAGCACACATGACGAGATTGAAGCAGCGGCTGAACATAAGCCTTCAAGATCCCTTTACTTTTGCTTTTCCAACAAAAAACAAATTCAATTGCTAAAAATAAACCCTTAACTACCACATCTGGTTCAAACCAACAAAGATGTCAAACTTCAGGAGATTACTCCATGAGAAGAATTCCACCATCTTTCCTCCTGAAAATTCAAATCCTATTCTGATTTCTAGTCCTAAAAAATTGGCTGATATAGTAGGAGAGGAAGAAGAACAAGAACAATTGACCCAATCAATGTCTACCTCGTGGACAGAGGAAGACTTTAAGAACTAGCGACTTATGAGCAGTTCCAACAAGTCAGACTTGATTACTCAATACATCTTTTTTTTTTAAAAATGTGTAACCAAGCGGCGGCATAAAACCACGCTGCGACAACTTCCTCATGCTTTATGCCTGTCATCAACCCCACTAAAGCACCGGTGGAGGTGGAGAAACCCATCATTATTTTAGTTAATTCCTCACAAAAGACAAATGCAAATGTTGTATGCGCAGTACCAAACAAATCAATTTCCTCACCCACACCTAAACGTGTTTCTTAAAGTGGAGGATCCTCCTCTGATGACCCAAACTACTTCAAAAATGACTGTCTACTTTCTGATACAAGTCAAACAAGAATTATGGGATTCAAACCCAAAGAAGGTAGAGAAGAAAATAGTTACCCCTAATGCAAAGTTTATCGAAAAACTCCAATGTATACATAAAAATGCTATGACTTCATACTAGCTGACTGTAGGTATTGCCTGTTCAAGCCCCACAAAGATAAACAAACACAGACGTATGTTACCCATACTATGGTCTTCACAAATAAGACAATCTCACCCAAAGAAAGGGGTATGCACCCTTCCAAGTATAAAAAAAATTTCCAACCATTTGAACCTCGAAAATACAACTACTTTGACAAAACAAATCATGGATGAATGCTTTCACTTTCAAAAAAAAAAAGTTGCCAAACATTCTTGGATTTTCCTTTGGGGAAAAGGACTTGCTTCTAATTTCTCTCAATGTTTTCTACACCAGTTGTGGCCCGTATATGGCCACAAAGTTAATATTATCCCCCACACCAGTTTTAGAGGCATACAACTATATTTATATAATGTTCTCAAGTCAACATTACGTTCTTATGCTTTTACAATTTTCTCATAAATTTCATGTCCCGTGGATATTTGCACATAAATTTTCATTTCACAAACAAAGTGGACCCAAAGGACTCCCATGGTTGTCTATTATAGACCATGTTAAATGGTGGAAAAACAGGGATCCAAAAGAAGCATCTATCCAAAAGTGAGAAAATGGTTCTTGCTTAACCCAAAACATCTAATCCTGATAGATCCCTCTCAAAACAAATTTTTACAACAAAAATCAGTTGCAGCTGCACAACTAGCCGGCTCAAGTAGTAGGGGAGACTTTATTCAACTAGCCGAACATCCCTCCTACTAATATTAAGAAGTAAATAAGTCTAATTCCGATGAGGAAGATGATAACAATTGCTAAAAATTTCCAGCCACCTTGACATCACAATGACATAATAAAAAGAAGTCACCCACGACATCATCAAAGCATGGGCTGAAAATTATTTAGGGTGGTACTGTAGTACTCCTATAGCACTTTTATTGTACCATATTTTTGGGTATAAAAGACCCCCCTCTCCAAATTGTATGATTATCTTTTTTTTAAAAGAATATCTCTCTCTCGCTCTCTCTCTCAAGAACTTGGTTAGAGTTTGCTCTCTCTTAAGTCTTTGTATTATTAAGTTGAATTGATAATACTAAAATTCTAATGTTTAAACTGTCTTTTTCTTTTTAGTTTCCTAATCTACTACTTTATTACTTTAATTAATTATGGTTGGAACCTCCACCTTCTTTTAGCTAATTGTTTGTACTTATTCATGCATATGGCCAGCCCAGCCGCCTAATATAATTACATTTGCACTAAGATTTACCGAATTGCATTATAACTCAATTTTTTACTTTTTGCTTTCCGACCATCTTCCCCTTTATATTCGGGGTTCACTTCTAGATACTTGGCATCCTAGTCTACATTGATGATGTAGATACCTTTCTTATTCACTATCTAAGAGACTCACGGTTTCTAGACTTCAATGAGTCTTTTTTAGGAATTGTTGAAACTAGTCTTTGCAGTGGTCCAATATACTTTGATTGTTTCCCCAATTTTACTGTTTCTCTTAAGGATTTAAACATTCTCGATTACTTAACACTTAATGTTAAGACATCCAAATACAAAACAAAAATTGGATCCCTTCCAGTAGCAATAATTTATAGCATCCAATACAACTCTATGAGTTCAGCCTTCAACACCGGAGCTATGAGAAGTAGCTATTAAGGAGAAATGATGCTTTTAAAAAATGATTTATAACTATCTCATCTATAGGTACCCAAGTATATTTATTTGAATCAAGTTTCCTTTCCTGAAAATTGGTTGTTGCAAGATGCCGTTCCGGCACAAAAATGTTAAAATACTACTGTTTCTCAAATCCAACAATTTTCAAGCGGTACCATCTCTATCTCCATCCAAATATTTGTTAATGAATGAGTTTCCACACCATTGTCATCTATTCCTTCAGAAGTAGAAACTTTGAGGCACTCAATCTATTCTTTCCCTACTAGAGTTGAGGCCTTTAACTTTTGTTCTAGGATCCCAGAAGCCAAATACTCGGTGAAAACACCTCCTCCGACTGAGGTTTCAGATGAACAACCTCAATCACCCACTTACACCTGATGTTTTGATGCAAGATTTTTAAATTAAAAAAGGAATTATTAAAAAAGAATTTTATTCACCTTGAAATGTCATAAAGAGAAGATGGTTTTTCAACAATTTCCAAACAAAACAAAAACAACATCTTCAAGACAAGTGTTATAACTCTTTACGCACTATTCAAAAACAAATTAATTTCTTTGAATTGTTGAAGCTTATGTTGATTATCAAAATATAGATTTTCCTTTTTCAAAATCAGTGAATGTTTATATCTACTATCAATCTCCTCCTCATCTCTCTCTCTCTCTCTCTCTATATATATAGTATATATATATATATATAATATATATATATATATATATATATCTATACTATATGTATAAAAATGTTAGTATAAATATATATATATAGTACTACTATATTTAACTAACTTAATGTTTGTATTAAATTAATAATTATATATATATATATCTATATATATATATATATATATATAATATATATATTATCTTAAATAAATATGTTTATGTTTCAACCTTTCATCGACCTATGGTTCGATTGAGCAGCATAATCAACCGAGGTATTCTTTATTTGCTCTTAGAAGCAATGTTTTAGAATTTCCTTATTTTGTTTGAGTTGAAAATTACCTTCAACTTTATTTCAAATATTAATTAAATGGAATTAAATTATTTATCGAACTCATTTAAAATCTAGTTTTCTACTAGACTTTAACAACCTGAACTGTTGTTAATTAAGAGAAAAACAAAAATATTGAGGACACAGTCCCGCTAAAGTGGGACATATTCTTATCGGGCGACGGCGCTATTGCCTGATACATAGACGGTAGAGCGTGATGGGCGAGATAAAATGTATCTAACGTGAAATTTGATGTTCTCTTTTCTCCATAATGCCTGTATTAGATGGAAATCCCCCCATAATCCTCCAAAAGTTACGCTAGACTTGGGAAAAAAGTGGAAGAGATTTCTAGCCTAAGGAGATAGGTAACTTTTAAATTCTTTTAAAAAATAACCGTCTAATCATTCGAACAATCAAGAGTTAGAGCTATTAATTTTGTGTAGTTGCTTGGTGTCCAGGTAGGCTAGATTTTATTAATTGACTAATTATAAATCTATTATTCAGTGAGTAATATGTTAGAATTTAATGATAGAATTCATGTATAGGCTTTCATGAACCAATAAAAATAAATAGTTGATTATGCACATATTTGTGAATGTCATATGAGAAATATACCGCATGAGAAACCGTATCTCTTTAACTAGGATATTGGCATGGTTGTGATTTCCTATTTTGCGTTATCTATATTGACGGGTGGATGTATGACATGTATGTGTATCAGAAAAGTATAATAGTAGTGACGAATCTAATAAATTGATTATGAATAATTCAGGCCAATAACTTGAGTAATTGACTATATGATGTGAGTATTGTACATTGTGACTCAGATTGTTCTTCTGGTATGATGCATTAGATCAGGTGTCACGTACCAATGCACTAACTTGCATTGGATCGGATGCTATGTCTTGTCACACCAACTTTGATCAGATGTTACATTTGGCACACAAACTTGGATCGGGTACCACAAACCAGTACCCTAACATTTTAGGCCTGGGTTCCATGAGGGGACTGTTGACTTGACATATAGATGTATTATAGAGAATATTGAATTGTGCATTTAATCCTTACATTATAACGGGGTGGCACATTAATATAGGCATATGTGTGATTTTAATGTAGTAATTTTATTGGAGATATTTCTTTGCGTAATGAAATAGGAATGGTAGAGTACCAGATCGGGTAGTGTCATGGTAAAGGTAAACTAGGGGTCTAACTATTTTTCTTGTTGATTCGAATGTGGCTCGGTTTAGTTATTGTTGAGGTTTTGGTGGTTTTACCTCATAGTATTTATATATGGGTTTTCCTTGTAAGGGGTAATATTATAAATGGATAGTAAGACTCCATAGATATGGTATGCGGATTAAAAGAGAAGTTGAGACAAGAATGAAGTAAGGGGTTATATGCAAGTATGCTTTTACGATAATAATATTTTGAATTGTATAGGCAACAAAAATATAAAGGTGGATGATTGAAAAGTCTTGTTGCATGTTTTGGTAGTTGATTTCTTATATTATGTGGTGGGTATTTGGATTGACTAATGATGCCTAGGTACTTGTGGTATTACTATACTACTCTTGCAATGCCTTTTGACATAGTTTGGTTGAAAGATCTATGATGTTTTATACATAAAGATGGATGCAATTGTCCAACAATTTCTACTTTTCTTCCATATGGTAGGAGCTGTGTCTCTTCGTTAATATGTTTTTACTTTTTACTCTTAGTAGCTCTTGCCTTTTTAGACTAGATTTGCCAGTCTTAACTTTGAATAGTTAAAAATCTTTATTTACAAAAATATTCATGAATTTCTTTTTTCATCTTAGCTTTCTTAAACCTTCCACATGTTTTTGAAATGGTTGGGAATCGATTTTTCTCCTACTTAGGAGTTAAAGTAGGTTCCTGCACGGCCTTGTGGGTTGGGTTGTGACAAATTGGTATGAAGGCAAGAGTATTGGTCTCCCCACACAACATAAAATGCTGAATAGACTCATGTAGAATTGTGTCCTCCAGTTTGTGTCTTCCTTCAGGAAACTTTTTCTCTCTTTTTGTGCGAGTTGTCACTTGTGGTATGAGTTTACTTAAATTGGTACTCCTGATTCTAGTTGGTATATAATCAAATAAAATTGAACGTTTAGTCCCATGTGATGAATCTAAACAAGGTAAATTGCAATTGAGATGGTTCCAATTGGTTTATTGCCTTATTGTCTGAATAAATACATGGATGATCAACAATGGTAATCTATGCGAGAAACTAACTAATAGTTTGGACTTGTGTGTGAGTTGTAACTTGAGACTCTGAATGCTTGATTTTTATGGTCGGAATTAACTACTGGTGTGAAGAATGTGGTTTATTGAATGTTATGATATGCTTACATTCTCAATATTTATTTGTCTAAACCTTAGTATATGTAGCATGCTAGACTAAATATTAGAAACAATGTGATTTGATTGATTTAGTTTCGTTAAATTGTTGTTATAAAGATATGTCATGATTCAGTTCTGTGCAAGTGTCTAGATAATGCAAGATGTGATGTGTAAAATGTAATCTAGACGTTTGTTGGGATCAACTATAATAGTGTGAATGTATGGATATGTCCTTGGGTCGTGCGTGGTTGTGTTGAATTAATGAGAATGGGGTTTGAGTGTGTGTCATCGGGTTTACTCGTGGTAGACATTGACATTTTTAACTAAGCCTATTACGCTAAAGTGCCTAGTTATAGCGTGGAGTTCAAAGGGAAATTTTTTTGGAACGTCTAGAAAAATCATTTACATGGGTAACGTTTCCATCTGCATTGTTGGGGAAGGATTATTCCCCAGAGTAAGTTTGTCAGAGAGGAAATTCCCCCACAAAATAGGGATATGGATAAAAAGATCTCAACCCTTTCCCCTTTGTTATTTACTATGTCACTTTTAAATATCAAATCGTGGATGAGTTCATCCTCAAGATCTAAATCAGTGCTCAACAATCTTATATAGGTTATAAACCGTAGCATTTAAATATTGGATGTGATAGACACAAAAAACTAGCATCCATGTGTGTACAAAAAGTATAATCTAAAAAGTATAAAGAATATAGCATCCATGATTGACCTCTTAAGACAACCTAAATATTCCTTAAGACTTCCTAAGTTCGGATCATGCCCACCTAGCCAACATTTTCCCTAACTAGAGTCATTCTTAAGAGTCATCTACGTAAGATACGAAGTGACCATTCCTATGCCCCCTTCACACCTTAACTAGACAACCGTTAACTACTGTAGATAAATGCTTATTCCATTTGCATACTTTATAGCATAAGTCATTAGTTCATTAACACTCACACCTCACATAAAGAACATTCATGTAATGGTATTATACAAGACCTAGGGACTCTAACTAACACCTTCAAAGCCTATTGTGCAATGTCTAGATAGCGTCCAATACCACCACCTAAACTTCATAGAACTCTCTAGTACTAGTAAGTACCCCACATGATGAGAATAAGAAATAACTGACATATACCATGATAGCTAGACATGGAATCCTGAGTTCTAAACTACTTCGATGAGGGTGTTCTACTTGTCAAGGTTAGAACTAGGACACATCCTATGTAGGCACATGGTAAAGTAATATGAAGGCCTTTTATGCACCCTAGTCTCATTCTCAAGTAGAGGTACATTGTACTCTAGTCTCATTCTCAAGTAAAGCTACTTCCCATTATATAATGAATCGGCGCTAGCCATGGTTGTCATAGAGTAATTGACATTAAAGAATCACATGAAGAGGGTTCCGTATCTATTTTATAACCCAATCACATCACCCTACCAAAGAGTTCCACTAGGGATACATATCAATGGAGACTAAGATAGCTCATTATGACTTTCCTAAGGATTAATATGATGCCGTTCCAGCCAACTAGCCTTAAGCACATCATTTCTTTACATGAAGGATACCATTATGGCGCGACTTCAACATTCATAACATAACCCTTACAACGTACATAACCTTCTTAACATGTGATAATGTCTCACATGTCATTCATTCATGCATGACAAGGGTGCACTAAGCCTGCCTAGTCAAGACATATCATAATCTCATAACATTAAATCATATATAAAGTAAGGGACACAAGTCTACCAAACAAGACACTACATTCTTTTCCCTTATAACATATAACATATCATTCTTTTAAGCGCATAGGAGTGACCTCTATCTTCATGATGTCGTCCTATACATCACTATATCATTATCAATATAACCATCATAGCTCATATAGTCAAGTAGGAACAATCATGTATCAACATCTAACACTACACATATAAGCACATAGTCATAGTCTAACACGATAACCTACATAACATCAATAGATCACACATATGTCACGACCCAAAACCGAGCCGCGACTGGCACCCACATTTACCCTCCTATGTGAGCGAACCAACCAATCTAACCCTTAACATTTTAATACAATATCAACAAAAAGAAATGCGGAAGACTTAAACTCATTAATAAAACAATTCAAAACTATTATTATTATCCCCAAAATCTGGAAGTCATCATCACAAGAACATCTATCTCAAATTGCTAAACTAAAACTGTCTAAGAAGCTAAAACAACTACTAGCTAGTCCATGCCGGAAGTTCAAGGCATCAAGACTTGAAGAAGAAGACCCAGTCCAAGCTAGACGCATTAGCTCACCCTGAATTTCTGAAGGTAGTGAAGACTGGCTAGATCTACTGTTGAGTTGAAGTTGACGGAACGTTTGCTGCATTACACAAATAACAAAGAAGAAAACGTTGAAGTAGGGGGTCAGTACAACCACAAGTACTAAGTAGATATCATCGGCCAACTCAAAATAGGTAACAGTATATATCAATAATAATGTAAATCAACTACAATACTCAACATGTAGCAATACACAAATTAATTCATCAATAAATACAACCGAGTTCACACATGAGGACTCAAGCCTCAATACCATACTCATTTGGGAATTACGTTCATTTAGATTGAGTAGTTCATTATCTTTTAAGATCATTATCTTTCTTCCTCTTGTGTCGGACGTGATACTCCGCTCCTCTATTTCTATCTGGTGCCGGAATGTGGCACTCCGATCCTCATATACTATCCTGGTACTGGAACGTGGCACCCGATCCATATACATCCTGGTGTCGGAACGTGACACTCCGATCCTCATTCTATCCTGGTACCGGAACGTGGCACCCGATCCATAATTCTATCCTGGTGTCGGAACGTGACACTCCGATCCTCATATTCATTCTATCCTGGTACCGGAACGTGGCACCTGATCCATAATTCTATCTGGTGTCGGAACGTGACACTCCGATCCTCATTCTATCCTGGTACCGAACGTGGCACCCGATCCCCTAATTCATCAAGCCTTCTTTTATACTAAGGCATCATCAATCTCATTATATAATAATCAAGCCTTCTTTTATACTAAGGCATCATCAATAACAAGTGAATTAGGGTTCTTTCAAGATTTGGGATTCAATAGCTCACATCTGCTTTGTTAATTCATCACAACTTCATAATCACAATCATGCAAGCATACAATTTAAGCACATAGCAGGGTTTACAATACTATCAATACATATCATTCACTATTAAGAGTTCACTACGAAATCGTAAAATAACCATAACCTACCTCCACCGAAGAATTAATTCAAACAAGCAAATTCCTCAAGCTTTGATATTCCCTTTTGTTTCTCCTCTCATGTTCAATCTCTCTTTCCGTTGTTCTTTCTGTTTGTTTTATTCAAACCCTCCTTCTCTTAACCTAATTAACATATAATTAAGTGTAAAAGAGGACAATAAAACCCACTAATTAACTTAAGGTTACCTCTTTTAACCCCCAAGTAGTTAGATTTATTAATATTAAACCTCTAACTTTATAATTAAGGAAAGAATAGTCAAATGCGTCCCTTAAAACGTGTAAAGAAATCCTATTCTGCCTGGGATTTGTGCAACCTGTGACGGGTCGTCGTGCCTGCGACGGTTCGTCACGATGGTCGTCGCAGCCTCCCAAAATCCAGGTGAACTGTGACGGCCCGTCACACCAGTGACGGTCCGTCCTGCACCTCCGTCCTGACGGTCAGAAACTCGTTTCTTGTACCAAATTCTCAAAAGTTGAAGTGTTTTGCAACGGGAAATCACGACGGTTCGTCGTGGATGTGACGGCACGTCCTGCAGGTCCGTCACAATTTACAGAGAGTCGATTTTCAGTATCCAATTTCAGAATTCTAAGTATGATGAAACGATGCACCCTTGACGGGCCGTCGTGCCTGTGACGGTCCGTCGCAGTGCCCGTGGTCTTTGCCAGTTTTTCCAGAATTAAAATCTGCTGCTCAAAACGACTAAACAGGTCGTTACAATAGATACCAATTTACCCATCGTTCGTCCCCGAACGATCAAAAGAAGAAAAACAATGGCGAAAAGGAGTACCTGAATCTGTAAACAGATGTGGGTATTTTTCTTGCATATCTGCCTCCTTCTCCCAAGTAGCTTCTTCAACCGGTCGATTCTTCCATTGGACCTTGATGGATGCAATTTCTCTCGACCTCAACTTGCGAACCTCTCTATCTAAAATAGCAACTGGTTCCTTCTCATAAGTCAAATTCTCATCAAGCAAAACTGAATCCCAACGGATGATGTAGTTTCCATCTCCGTGGTATCTTTTCAACATGGACACGTGAAATACCGGATGCACTCCGGACAGCTCTGGGGGCAAGGCTAATTCATAAGCCACCTCCCCTATTCGCTTAAGCACTTCAAATGGTCCAATATACCTTGGACTTAACTTACCTCTTTTACCAAACCGCATCACCCCTTTCATGGGTGAAACCTTCAACAAGACTTGTTCACCTTCCATGAACTCCAAGTCTCTAACCTTCCGGTCTGCATACTCCTTTTGTCTACTTTTTGCCGCTAGAAGTTTTTCTTGAATGCCCTTCACCTTATCTAACGAATCCCTCAAGAGGTCAGTACCCCAAGGTCTAACCTCAAATTCATCAAACCACCCAATGGGAGATCTACACCTCCTCCCATACAATGCTTCAAATGGGGCCATATCAATACTGGAGTGATAGCTATTATTGTATGAAAACTCTGCCAAAGGTAAGAAGCTATCCCAATGGCCACCAAACTCTATCACGCATGCATGAAGCATATCCTCCAACACTTGAATCGTTCGCTCAAACTGACCATCGGTCTGAGGGTGAAATGCAGTGCTAAGGTCCAACCTAGTACCCAATTCGGCATGCAATGTTTTCCAAAACTTAGAAGTAAACTGCGTACCTCTATCTGATATGATGGAAAGTGGAACCCCATGCAATCGAACGATTTCTGAGATGTAGATTTTTGCTAACTTCTCTGCATTGTAAGTCACCTTGACCGGAATGAAATGAGCAGACTTAGTTAACCTATCAACAATCACCCAAATGGAGTCATACTTACCCATTGTCTTTGGAAGACCAACCACAAAGTCCATTGCGATTCTCTCCCACTTCCATTCCAGAATGGGCATTCTCTGAAGCGTTCCTCCGGGCCTTTGGTGTTCATATTTTACTTGTTGACAGTTTGGACATTTGGCAATAAAGTCAACAATATCGAATACCTTGTACTATGGGCCTCTGTCAGAATAGTGTTGATCAAATTATCGACGCGGGGTACACATACCCTTCCCTTAATCCTCAAAACACCTTCCTCGTCGATTGTTGCTTCTTTAGCCTCTCCTTGAAACACTTTATCTCGAATCCGGATCAATTTCTCATCGTCAAACTGCTTCCCCTTAATCTTGTCAGGGAAGGAGGATCTTGCCTCCACACAAGCTAACAATCCGCCCTTCTCATTTACTTCTAACCTCATGAGGTCATTAGCCTAAATCTGCACTTCTCTAGCCAATAGGCGTCTAGAAGCTTGAAAATGAGCTAGACTTCCCATGCTTCCGGCCTTTCTACTCAAGGCATCTGCCACAACGTTCGCCTTCCCCGGATGATACAAAATAGTGATATCATAGTCCTTCAGTAGTTCCATCCATCTCCTTTGTCTCAAGTTCAAATCTTTCTGGGTAAAGACATACTGTAGACTACGATGATCCGTATAGATTTCACACTTAACCCCATATAAATAATGCCAACGTTGCTTTAGTGCAAATACTACCGCGGCCAACTCTAAATCATGGGTCGGATAGTTACGTTCATGCACCTTTAGTTGCCTCGAAGCATAAGCAATCACATTCTTCTCTTGCATTAACACTGCACCCAACCCAGAATAGGATGCATCACAATAAACAATAAAGTTCTTACCCTCTACCGGCAAGGTAAGAATGGGTGCGGTAGTCAACAAAGTCTTAAGCTTCTGAAAGCTTTCCTCACATTCATCCGACCATACAAATGGAACATTCTGCTTAGTCAAGTTCGTCAATTGGGAAGCAATAGAAGAGAATCCCTTGACAAATCGGCGGTAGTAGCTAGCTAACCCAACAAAACTCCGTATTTCTGACACATTAGTGGGTCTTACCCAATTCTTCACTGTCTCAATCTTAGAAGGATCCACCATCACTCCATCCTTAGAAACCACGTGCCCCAAGAAGGACACCGCATCTAGCCAAAACTCACACTTAGAGAATTTCACATAAAGCTTCTTCTTCCTCAATAACTCTAACACCATTCTCAAATGCTCCTCATGTTCCTTCTTACTTTTAGAATATACCAGTATATCATCTATAAATACGATCACAAAGAGATCCAAATATGGCTTAAAAATCCCATTCATCAAGCTCATGAAAGCAGCGGGGGCATTTGTGAGACCAAAGACATCACTACGAATTCATAATGCCCATACCTGGTTCGAAAGCAGTCTTTGGCACATCCGCTGCCCGTATTTTCAATTGATGATAATCGGATCTCAAGTCGATCTTCGAGAAGACACAAGCACCTTGTAGTTGATCGAATAAGTCATCAATGCGAGGAAGAGGATATTTGTTCTTAATAGTTACCTTATTCAACTGCCGGTAATCTATGCACATTCGAAAACTCCCATCCTTTTTCTTTACAAACAAAACCGGAGCACCCCAAGGAGATGCACTTGGTCTAATGAAACCTTTGTTCAACAACTCTTGAAGTTGGGCCTTTAACTCTCTTAACTCCGCGGGAGCCATTCTATAAGGGGGTATAGAAATGGGGCGAGTACCTGGTTCAAGATCGATACAGAAGTCAATATCCCTATCTGGTGGCATACCAGGAAGATCTGCAGGGAACACATCCAAAAACTCACGGACTACCGAAACTGACTCAATCGAGGGTACTTGGGTAGTGTCATCCTTGAGATGTGCCAAGAAAGCTAAACAACCTTTACTCACCAATTTCTTAGCGCGAAGAAAGGAGATGATACGCACCGGATTAGAAGTGTAGTCACCCTCCCACACTAACGGATCTGTCCCAGGCTTGGCTAGCGTCACAATTTTAGCATTACAATCCAAGATCGCAAAATTCGGAGAAAGCCAAGTCATACCCAGAATTACATCAAAGTAAACCATTTCCAAGATAACCAAATCTACATAAGTGTTGCTCCCCACGAAATCACCAAACAGACCTATGTACCTTTCCAATCAACTACCACAGACTCACCCACCGGAGTAGAAACACAAATAGGAGGGTGTCAAGTAAATCACAATAAAATTTTAGACCATTAGCAATGATGAAGATAAAATGAAAACGTGGAGCCAGGGTCAAATAATCAGATGCCATGCAATCACAAACCCAAAAGATTACCTTGAGAAACAGCATCAGACGCCCTCCTCCGCTTCGATCTCCCAGGGAAAGCGAACAATGGGCCCTATCACCAGTCTGTCCGTTGCCCCTACCATGTTGTGGCGTAGTGGCTCCCATTTGCCATCGTCCTCTGCGTTGTGGTGACCACCTTACCTACCTCGACCACCACGCCCTCCAGAATACTGCCTCTAACCATGACCACCTCTACCTCTACTATTGGGGGTCGATTACTCTGTTTTGGACAATATCTCTTAATATGTCCAATTTCCCCACATCCATAGCATTCTCTGGGTTCATGCGTAGGTCTCTCTCGAGAAGTTTGACCGGTTCTGAGGTGGACCCCCAGCTACAGTCTGTAGTGAAGACTGAATTGGTCGAACTGATGACCTCCGGAGCTCTGTCCTCTAGAGTAAGAACCATAAACTCACCTCCCCTTCGAACCCTTTTTGATGTCGATGTCGTGGTGAAGTCATCTGGTTTCACTCCTTCCACCTCTATCACAAAGTCTAAACCACCTCTTGGAAGGATGTTGCGTTGCCGCTATCTGTAAGGCTGAAATCGCAATTCTGACCTCAACCCCTTCATCAAAACGTGGATCCGTTCTTGTGGACTGAAACATAGTTGGGTGGCCATACCTTGATAAAGCACGAAACTTAGCCTCAATGCGTTAACCGTCATCCTACCTTCTCGAGACTCAAGAACTCATCCCTTTTTTCTATCTCTCAAAGTCCTTGGGATATACTTCTCCTAAACAGGTAGAGAATGATTCCCAAGTCATAGGTGGTGCCTCTGTGGTTGACACTCAACATGTGACCCGCCACCACCTGAACATTTTGGCGTTCCTTGAAACTGATAGCTCACGAACTCAACGCCAAACCGTTCTACTAGACACCCTCTGTGTTACTCATCTGAACATCACCAGAAAATCGTAGGCATCCTCTGATTCTCTGCACCCTTAAGACTGGAGTTTCAATTTCAAGAACTTACTGAAAAGTTCATGCTGATATTTGTCATATAGGCCCAGTAGTCAGACGTGGAATGTGCCTATTCCCAATGGTGCATCCATGCGGGAGCATAGTAGCCGCATGTCGTACCTCTGAAACCGGAGGTGTTGTGCAGAAACCACTGGAGGTGCCTGACCTGATTCGATAACCCGCTAAGATAGCAAGTACATGGTTGATCATCTCTGGGGTAGGTTGGTGTGGCATTTCCTCATTTTGACCTTGTTCAGTTTTCCTCCCTTCCTCACCTCTCTTACTACTTTACTACTTTCCTCAGTCGGTGGAGGAGTCATGCCCAGCATCAGATGGGATAGGTGCTCGTCCTCTTCCTCTAGAGGACGTCCTCCCACGACTCTACCACGGCCTCTTGCCCTGCTCTCTTCCTCGAGCTACAGCCCCAGTGGCTGGCTCAGTCGTTTCTTGTCTCTCCGTTGTTGCTGCTGGGTGCAGTCGTTGCTCTAGTTCTAACCATCTGCAAACAGACTAGAACGATGGTGCAGATACAATTTGTATCACCTAGATACCAATTGGACTCGAAGTAGTAGCACGAAAGAAGAATGAAAGAATGGAATTTCCTAAAGTCTTGTAGCCTCTCACAGAAAAGAAAGGGCCCCCGCTACCGTTCCTTAAACTCTACTAGACGTGTTCTGGTGATGACAGAACCACGAACATAACGCTCTGATACCAAGTTTGTCACGACCCAAAACCGAGCCGCGACTGGCACCCACATTTACCCTCCTATGTGAGCGAACCAACCAATCTAACCCTTAACATTTTAACACAATATCAACAAAAAGAAATGCGAAGACTTAAACTCATTTAAAACAATTCAAACTATTATTTTTATCCCCAAAATCTGAAGTCCATCATCACAAGAACATCTATCTCAAATTGCTAAACTAAAACTGTCTAAGAAGCTAAAACAACTACTAGCTAGGCCATGCCGGAAGTTCAAGCATCAAGACTTGAAGAAAAGACCCAATCAAGCTAGACGCATTAGCTCACCCTGAATTTCCGAAGGTAGTGAAGACTGGCTAGATCTACTGTTGAGATTGAAGTTGACGGAACGTTTGCTGCATTACACAAATAACAAAGAAGAAAACGTAAAAGTAGGGGGTCAGTACAACCACAAGTACTGAGTAGATATCATCGGCCAACTCAAAATAGGGAACAGTATATATCACTAATAATGTAAATCAACTACAATACTCAACATGTAGCAATAACAATATTAATTCATCAATAAATACAACCGAGTTCACACATGAGGACTCAAGCCTCAATACCATACTCATTTGGGAATTACGTTCATTTAGATTGAGTATGTTTATTATCTTTCAAGATTCATTATCTTTCTTCCTCTTGTGTCGGTACGTGACACTCCGCTCCTCTATTTCTATCCTGGTGCTGGAACGTGGCACTCCGATCCTCATATACTATCCTGGTACCGGAACGTGGCACCCGATCCATATACTATCCTGGTGTCGGAACGTGACACTCCGGTCCTCATTCTATCCTGGTACCGGAACATGGCACCCGATCCATAATTCTATCCTGGTGTCGGAACGTGACACTCCGATCCTCATATTCATTCTATCCTGGTACCGAAACGTGGCACCCGATCCATAATTCTATCCTGGTGTCGGAACGTGACACTCCGATCCTCATTCTATCCTTGTACCGGAACGTGGCACCCGATCCCCTAATTCATCAAGCCTTCTTTTATACTAAGGCATCATCAATCTCATTATATAATATATCAAGCCTTTTTATACTAAGGCATCATCAATAACAAGTGAATTAGGGTTCTTTCAAGATTTGGGATTCAATAGCTTCATCATGCTTTGTTAATTCATCACAATTCATAATCACAATCATGCAAGCATACAATTTAAGCACATAGCAGGGTTTACATACTATCAATAATATCATTCACTATTAAGAGTTCACTACGAATATCGTAAAATAACCATAACCTACCTCCACCGAAGAATTGAATTCAACCAAGCAAATTCCTCAAGCTTGATATCCTCTTCGTTTCTCCTCTCACGTTCAATCTCTCTTTCCTTGTTCTTTCTGTTGTTTTATTCAAACCCTCCTTCTCTTACCCTAATTAATATATAATTAAGTGTAAAAGAGGACAATAAAACCCACTAATTAACTTAAGGTTACCTCTTTTAACCCCCAAGTAGTTAGACTTATTAATATTAAACCTCTAACTTTATAACTAAGGAAAGAATAGTCCAATACGTCCCTTAAAACATGTAAAGAAATCCTATTCTGCCTGGGATTTGCGCAACTTGTGATGGGCCATCGTGCCTGCGACGGTCCGTCACGATGGTCGTCGCAGCCTCCCAAAATCCAGGTGAACTGTGACGGCCCGTCACACCAGTGACGGTCCGTCCTCCACCTCCGTCCTGACAGTCAGAAACTCGTTTCTTGTACCAAATTCTCAAAATTTGAAGTGTTTTGCAACGGGAACTCACGACGGTTCGTCGTGGATGTGACGGCACGTCCTGCAGTTCCGTCACAATTTACAGAGAGTCGATTTTCAGTATCCAATTTCAGAATTCTAAGTATGCTGAAACGATGCACCCTTGACGGGCCGTCGTGCCTGTTACGGTCCGTCGCAGTGCCCGTGGTCTTTGCCAGTTTTTCCAGAATTAAAATCTGCTGCTCAAAACGACTAAACAGGTCGTTACAACATACTTTCACATTTCTTAACATGTAGATAGATATCATCGTAATTCGAAAAATGAACTACACAAATAGTCACATTACTTAAATTAGTGCAGGCAAAGCCATTATTATCATATTAAATAAAGCTCTGCCGACAAGGCCACATCAATTGCAAGTAAAGCACATAACACCGCCACCATAAGTGGACCATACAAATCACAATAGAATAAAAGTATAAATAGCATAAAAATAAGGTAAATAGGGAAGATTAAAACCTACACATCCTCATTACCTCAATTCGATGCTAAATAATCCAATTCAACACCATAAGACCCTTATCAACGGCCACAAACAACAATTCTATGTAGAAACTATGATTATCAATGAAACTAAGTCCATTCAATTGATATTCATCACTATAATAAAACAAACATATAAATTGAATACAATCATAACATCATAGAAAGCCCATACAAATCTACACTAGATTTCAACAACATTAGGTTAATATCAAGTAAGCCATAAATAAGTCAAAATCTAGGTTTCATCCAATTCAATTGTTCATAGGTAATTTAGGTTAAAATAAAAAATAGAACATTAATTAAATCATTATTAAATTTTTAGAAATTATTAACGCAATTCAATTGTTCATGTGTGATAAAGATTGAAACATTCATACGTATACAAGTTTAACAATGAAGAAACAATATGAATATATCACACAAACATGAAATCACGACCATTGTCTACCTCAAAACAAACATGAAACCCCATGTAACAAGATCTATTCCTTTTCGAATTTGTTTGCTTTTTCTAGGTGTACTAAAAAATCAAGTATAATACGGAAATAAACAAATAAATATTAATTACTCGGATTACAAAGAAATGTATAAACCTTATATCAAACCCGTATTCCAATTATCCAAATTAGGTTTGTTTCCACCATAGAATATACATCACAACCACTCCTTATCATTACTAACCCGTTCTATTAAGTTATACGGATCACAAAATTGATTCGAGGAATAAAAATATCACCTTTAGCCTCAAAATATTGTGGACAATGAGTAGGATTCGTCAGAGGTTCGTTATAAGCTAAAAAACATGACAAGTTTATAATGGGTATATTTAGGCATTTATTAACGACTTTTATTTGCGTCATGCCTGCAACATCAGCACCCTACCTGCCACAACTTCAATGCCAAAGAGGCAAAATCCCCCACAAGGGTTGGGTTTTCAAACCACTCAGCAGTCTCAAGAATTTCAAAATCTCCAATTCATAACACACCTCTAACCCAAAACATTTAGAAAATAAAATTTACGCTAAGTTTGATTCGTGGAGATCTACTCACTCAAATTTTATTACGTAAAGTCACACGAGTTCATTGATAAGTTATCTCACTATTTATGTAATCAGAATCATCAATGATTTACGTGATTGCTACCTGATTCCACTATACTTTTGTTATTCTGATTTCATCTAAATCATGATAGGGTTGGGAAAAATCCAAATGTTACAAAAAAAATTCCGGCCAAAAAGATTCCCTTTTTGGCATTTTTGTAAGTAAATATTGAAGAAATAAGCATAAGGAAAAAGAAATGTATCATGTTTTGAGTGAGAAAGGGTTAGAACTATGGAAACCATTTCTCACTCCCCCTTTACAGTTTACGATCTCTTAGTACAAAGGGATGTTTATCGCCACAATGGATTCACTTGATTGGGAAGTACGCCTCTCTGGTAGGCTAGACAATATTGTGGAACACATTTCTTTCTAACATGTGTTGCATTATTCCCCTAATAGATTCCGTGCGTATCGAACCTTTCGTGCTAAAATGATTAAGGGTCACCATTTTTCCAAGTGGCCCCATTAATTACTCTAGAAGTACGACAAACAAAAGCACAGGGTTATCCCTTGGCTAGTCGTTTGGGATGAATCAAGGGTAAATTGTTATTTATATTAACGACCCAAACAATCATTATTTAAGAGTGCAAAAATGTCAGAAAATAGTATTCCCACAGTCATGCTCTTTGTAACTAATTGTACTAATATACGGGATGAGTGTCTACGATCGTTGATAGTTTAGTAACATAACCAAGCGTTGTGGTCGTGTCCCAAGGGATTGGTTTCGAGAAGATGTAGTCAATTATTATTTAGTTCTAATTATTCGTAGCTAAAGGGATTAACAAATAATAACATTGTAAATCAAAGGGGTGACACCAAAGTGTCACATATCAAAAGGAGGTTTTGTCACAATTATAGTAAAAATAACTAATGTAATAGGAAAATCTAGTATGAGGAGAAGTTCTTGGGGTATTACTGGAAGACAAGTTGAGATATATAGTTGGGCACATTCTTTTAAAGGAAATTTGCAAGATAATGATGACTTTGCTAAGCTCTATATTGAAATAAGTTCCCTCTGAGGCAACATACAACATTTCAAATGTGTTTCTCGAGAACACCCATTTTCCATGTAAAGACAATCGTACGTTTTACTCCACTCAAGAGCTGAGTATTAGGATATGGGACTAGGTCTCACCCTTTCGAGCTGAACCGTTAGGCCATAAGTCTAGTAGTCTTGGTTTAACGTCCTCCCTCTCAGCCATTTTTTAATCACATAGGTGAGTTTGTATTTGCAACTACAAACCCATCAAGTTAAACCACAACTAGTAGGTGAAATCACCGTTAAAATACATCTAATCTATCAGCAAGCAAGACCCAAAAAGAATATAAACTCATATTTGTGAAATAACATTCCAAGAATTTTGTTTTTAGCAACACATTAATGAATAAAAAATAACACCTAAAATTATAATTTAATCAGATGTGTATAAGAAATTAAACCTTAATATGAGCTATGGAAGAAAAATAAAGAAACCCACATCAAACATGGGAAGATTAAACCCTTCCTTCTTAAAGTCTACCACAAAACCTTTTCCAAACTAGAGATTAAGTACAAAAAATATAACTTTAACAAGTGAAAAATTCATAACAATATTTGTTCTCTTAAAAGTTACACCTACAACTAATATTTATAGCTTTCATATTAAGTATTACTGCGGACAATTTAATGAGGTTAGTCGCAATTGTCGAATGACTCGGTGTTTTGCCCTTTTTCTTGTTCATCGCGTTTTGTAATTTGCGTTCGACATGTTTGTGTCCTAGATCGTTGGATGATATATCAATGCCTTGCAGAACTTATTAGTTACTCGCCAGGTTCTCCTTTCATCGCCTTTTGATCCTCTTCTTTTAGGGCTTCGTGTACTGGAACAAAATGCAGAACGCTTCCATTTGGCAATTCGCCAAGTGTGATAGGCAAAGCTTAGGTTTTAACTCTTACGCTATTTATCATCATTTTTGTTCCTTTTTGCATGGAAATTTCCATGCTTCCACTAACACTTCAAATACCCCAAACTAATGAGTTTTCATTGGATATTGAGAAATATAAACATTTGATGACACTATTTCTATCAAAATAGATCACTAAATAAGTACAATTTGTTGACTCATGAACACCCCTAACATAAATCTTTTCTTATCCTAATGAAAAATTCTAGTTCAGAAGATCAAATAGGATATTTAAAATAGTTCTATTCAAGACATAATCAATAACATACACAACAATACTCAAACTACTCATAAAAATATCAATTATGTACTACATGATTCAAGTTTTGACACACCATTACCAAATATTCTCATGATCACAATACCTGCTACTCATGCAAGTCCATGATCAACAACACTATTCAAATGCCCTCACACAAAGAATGAATCCATATTTACATAAAGAAATTAATTATTTTAAGATTAGGAGAAGGATTCAACACTCACTCTAAGGAAGAGGAACATAATGTATGTTTTTACCTATAGGTTTTCCCTTACTTTTTGATAAACATTTGATAGGTTTCCACAAGATCAAAGCGGTCTTTCTAAGTATTCTAATGGGGATGAGTACAGAGGTATGGTCATTTAGGATTACTGATTGAAAATACTCATGAACTCTGGAGTTCACAAACCTTTCCTTTCCTCCACCTCATTCTACGAATTTTCTTTTAGTGCTTCTAACTCATCCTATTATTGCACTCCACGGATTGCTCGGAAACCCAACTTTATGTTGGACCTTTATTCCATAATATTTGTTTTCATTATTCTTATTTTCTTTTATTTTTTTTATATAGAGGGTTTTGATTTTCTTTGAAACACCATGAGTTTAGCAGACTTATCTTGCACTTCTTCACTTCTCCTTTTCCTTTTCACCACACTGCCAACTTATGATTTTTGGTTAAGTTGGCTATTCACTAAATCGCAAGTTACGAGGATTAGAGGTACTGGATAGAGTAGAGGTCTAGGTTTAATCAAATTTTCTTCCAAAGAAGAATAAGGCTTATGGGGTGTTCAAAAGAGTTTCACATGATCACAGGTTAGTCACAAAAGAGGTATATGTAAAGTTTGAATCACACTCTTTTAAATAGCCTAAGATTATTTCAAGAGGATACCTTTCTAAGGCAACTGGAAGAACAAGGAAAATTCCAGGATTATTCATGCATAGTTCAAAGTATAAAATTCCAGGATTATTCATGCATAGTTCAAAGTATGCTAATCACAAAAGGCATCCATACTAAAGCCAAACAAGACTACACACTTTCAATAGTGTGCAATTATCATCAGAGAAATCAATTTGATACATGGCTAATCACAACAAGATGCAAAGTATAAACATTTTTCCTGTGTAACTTCATATTTTCTTATTGTAGCGGTAGATTCATGTTTGTTTGATTAAGATCACTATTCAAGTAATCTGTATTGATCAAAACAAAGACTTACCTTTATACAAGAACAACCACTTTCAACACAAGAGGTACAGAAATTTTTTGAAAAATGAAAGTTTTTCAGAAGGTTAAAAAATGTTCGCAATTAAATAAAAACATAAAGGAGCCATAATCTTAAACAATCACAAAGCTCATTTAGAACACAATTAAAATAGACAAACAAATTGTATACAAAATACATAAATACCCGTAAAAGCAAGCAAGGTGAGACTCACCCTACAATAATAAAAAATATATGTTTCCCCAAATATAAATTAAAGTAACCAATAGTAGATACTAGAGAAAATTATCTGCCATGAAAACCTTCCTTGCTTGAATTACCCCAGCCATGAGCTTCCAAGAAGGACTCTATTTCTTTGAAGAAGCAACGTCTCCATTAGGGAAGAGTAGGGTCCTGCAGATTTCTCCTCTTACCAGAACTCAGACTTTGGCCCTCGTTATCTATTTTGGGAGGATTTTTTATTTTTTGACTTCTCCTAATGTTATTTGCTATAATTTGTCGGGGTGTCACAATTCTTTCAGCTACTTTGGGTCTATCCATATCTACAATAACATTTGAAACAAAGTTAAAACAAAAGTATGGAGGTTTAGGAGTAGAAAATGCTTTGCCGATACCATTGGTGAATCACACAACTACTTAGGCAATGCACCGAATGCAATTTCAAGATGGTATAAAGGTGTACACAAAGGGAAAACATGCGTAATTTTGGCGAAGCACCGAATGAACTGGGCGACTTCAGGCTTCTGGCCGAAAGTTACGGTGTCTTCAATTCATTTCATGTAACTAAGGGAGAGATAGGTACATAAAGCAAACTGCGAAGTGGTTCGGTGAGCTCAACCATGCTTGCCAAAAATCCCAATGTGCCCATTTTAAAACGCAATTTCCCGAATTTAACCTTCTAACTCTTACAAACAAAATCAAATCACGCATCATTCAAATTAAACCTAGTCCTTGGATATATTATGCACATCCCAGGGTTTTTTTCTATTTTAAGGCACAATTTTTAGGAATAAATTTTTTTTATCATTAGGTATAAATAATTACACCCCAAAATAGGAAAACAACAATACTAATCCTACTTAAGAAACCTAATACACAACAATAATGTAATCTTATTATATTTGAGACCTAAATTCAATAAAAGGAACTAAGACTGCCGGAACCAATCTTTTGAGCTAATTAGGATGTACTCAACAAGCTAGGAGGCAATGCAGTTCAAATCCAAACACAATTCAACATTCGAATATTCTAAGATTGAAGAAAGATATATACTAGAGTGCGAGTGTTGGTTTGTTAAAAGGGACAAAGTGAAGGAATGTAAATGAAATAGATCTTTCAAACCTATGGCTTTTGTGACCATCGAACTTTTACTTATTCGGTGATGTTAGTAAATTTTTCCCAATCACTTGGTGAAGTGCCAAATATAAGAGGATTTTTAGTTCATGTAGGCATTGCATCATTGGCGTTTTTTTGAGATCACCAACTTGATTGGCGATGCGCTGATGAAACTCTCACTCCATCGAGTTTTACAAACTCAAATTATAAGATGTTGATTTAAATGTAAGGAATGAGTTGGAATGCCAAAATTTTTGGTGATCTTCTTAACAGAATGGTTGCTTGGCTCTATACATCTTTTGAAGCATTATCCTCACTCAATTTGTACAAACATCAAGCTATTATTGTAATACTTCAAAAGTCTAAAGACTAATCTAAATCCTAACATGATATTCTATGATTTGTAATATTTTTTTAAAATAAATTATAATGCATTTGGGTCATTTAGGAAGTTTGAGAATCAAAACGTTAAGGAACGTCCATGACATCCAAAAACTAGTTTAAGAGGTGCTAGCGTGTCTTAGCCTATCTGACTAAGTTTTAAGAGTCGGAAAATGGTGAAATATGGTGGTAAGGTGTATAAAAAGTATTAGTGTTACTTTATAGTTAAAAAGTCCGGGTACGACTCATCAAGGACCAACCTAGGGCCCTTGAGGAGGACCCTTGCAAATGTGGCTAAAAGTTGTCATGAGGCATTGTCTACGAACGTGGGCCATCGATAAGGCGTGGTCCAATCGACGGGGTGTCGATGTTTATTTTTGTTGGAATCTTAGTCAATTTGTCCAAGTGCTCATTTTGATAAATCAGTGACAAAAACGATGGAACAATGGGACGGTTTGTCCCTTGGCTGTTGATTGAAAAATGGGGCGTGGGTCGGTGTGTCATTTGTCAAGACTATTTTCACTGTACGTTTTAAGATTAGTTAAATTAATTAAGTAGTTGGTTAGTGAATTAGTTCGGGGTTAATGGAGGTCTAATTAAGTTTGTTTATTACCTATATAAATACCCTAAACTAATTAAAGTAACCTAACCCTTATAATTTCTCAAACCCAAATTGCTCTTCGTTCTCTCTTCCATCTCTCTCTAAAATAAACCTTATTAAAGATCAAGAAAAGGGTTGGTTCTGTGGCTGAAAAGGATCAAGTTTTTCCATCATACTTCATCAATTAGTAAGGTGCGGAATACGTTTCACCTTTTTAATCTCTTTCCCCAAAGGGTTATTACAAATTGATTTCAAAATGAACAGTTTTAGATGGGTTTTCTTCTATTACGAAATTGATGTTTTGAAATTTATTTGTTTATGATTACTATGATTATAATTACATGTATTATGGTAACATTATACTAATTCTTGATGATTTGACCTAGTTTATAAAAGATGATCGTTTCCCCTTAACACTAGGTTGTGATCTTGAATTGAATTGTATAGTATTGATACAATTGGGTTTATTAGTGTGTGAATTACTATCCTATGTTTTTAGCATGCTAATTTATGAGCATATAGTGCTATAATGTAATCCAATTATTCTATTTCTTGAGTAATTTACGAAGGATTGTGAAGTAGATCATGAAATTAACCTAATTTTCTAATTCGAGGCTATGAACTAGTGATGAATTGTTGTGTAGCAAATAAATTGACTTCATTGCTATGTTGGTTTCTATTGTGTGATTATATTATATCATTTTTGGGTTTATTTGGATGATTAGTGGTAAGACCTTGATACTAGTATGGTGAAGGAGATTGGGTAAGTCTTGTAATATCTATTATTCACTTCAATTATGATTACTTGTGATTTAGTGATGATGTTGTATTGATTTGTACCTTATATTAATATTGATAGGGTTGGTATGATGTTGAATTGAAAGAACTTGAACTATGGATTGTGAGTTGTTGTCTAAGATGTAAATGTTATAGGATGGTGATAACTTACTAATGTGCCTTAATATGATGTGACTATATAAATTTTCTAAACTCACATGTACGAATTATAATTAAAGAAGAATACTCATGCAATTGTTATTGATCTATGTGATTATGATTATATAATGTAGGATCACTAATATACTCTTGAGATTGGAGACTATAATGAATGTAGCATAAAGAGGGTCCTAACTATATCTCCTAGTTCTTGAACTATGTCGCCCCTATTGGAATACTATCTAGTGGATAAACATACTTGTTATGTTCATGTGTTGGTACTACCTTGGCAAGTAGTCCGCATTCCTTCGGTGTAGGGTTCCATGACACCAAATTTTACATAAGCTCATGTTCTCTATGTAGCTTAAGGCATGATGTTCTCAAAAGTAAAATGAAGTATTGAAATGAACTCTAATTAGGATGACATAAAGGGTTTAGCTTAATCTACGTCGGGGTATGAGACTCTACCTATACATTGTACTAGTTAGCCTTGAAGGAATTCTTGGAATGATGTTATTATATATGTATATGCTTATAAATGTAAATGATATGTATATGATATTTTTTCATATTAATGATACTATATGATATTGGTTTCACTTGTGAACATGTATTTGGTCTTTATTGCTAAAGTATTATGTTATGTATTTTTTATAATATTCTATGTGAAGTTGGACATTAATTATGTTTTTTTTAGGTTTAGTTGATTATGTATTGTTATGGGATTTGCATAGTTATTGCACGAGTGGACTTAATGAGGTTCATGAGTAATAGTATATCTTTGGTTATGATGTTGTGAACTCGTATACATGCTTGTTTATATTATAACTTCATGATATAGTTGTCTTGCTTATGTGATCAATTATGTTGATATATATGTTGGCTTGACTAGAATTAGTATTGTTGGTGTTTTAATTCACATGATCTTGACATAATGAATATGTCTTATTGATTGGCACGGTTTCTTGTATGTTCATAAGGCTTTGTATGCATATGATCCTATACATAGTAGAAGTGGATTGCTAACCCCATTTTCTTTGTTTTCCCCCAACATTTTAGGTTCCGATCGTTGAAGGACTTGTGATGGCTTTTGAAGACAATGTCATTTTCTAGCTTCGAATATTTATTAGTCTTAAATACAATATGTTCATTTCTTTCATTTGAGTACTAAAGATTGAATAGCCTACATGTGGATTTTATCGTATTGATGTTTCGGCTATGCCCAATTGTTATACTCTTGTTTAGACGGATATGAGATTAGACATTTAGTTTTAAGACTATGTTACATTTTATATATATATATATATATATATATATATATATATATATATATATTTGTGTGCAATAAAAATGGATGACTATTGAACCTTCTAATACTAAGGGTCTATGTATACTAGATATGAATATATATTATGTGTATGCTAGAGGTCTATGTGAACCTCATGATAGATAGAAGAAACTTTTTACATGGTTTATGAGGACTTTGAGTTGCCTGAACTCGTCCCAATATCGGTGCTAAACACTATTCCCAATAATATAAATCATTCTCATATGTTTAAAAACATTTTCTAATCCTTAACATTTCAGATTATTACTCAAAAGGTTCTCTTAAAAGAGATAATGCTCAAAAATCCCCATGAATTCATTTGGAAATCGATGTTTTCTTTCATCTTAAATGTAAAAGAATTTACTCTTTGAAATGCGTAGTTCCCTTATATTCATTTTAAAATAAATAAAACTTAAATCAAATCATACTCATACTATAACGACCTGTTTAGTCGTTTTGAGCAACAGATTTTATTTCTGGAAAAACTGGCTGGGACGACAGATGTAACGACGGCCCGTCGTGGTCACGACGGCCCGTCGTGGAGGTTTCGTTCCATGACACTTAGAATTCTGAAATTGGATACTGAAAATCGACTCTCTGTAAATTGTGACTGACCTGCAGGACGTGCCGTCACATCCACAACAAACCGTCGTGAGTTTCCGTTGCAAAACACTTGAACTTTTGAGAATTTTGTATAAGAAACGAGTTTCTGACCGTCAGGACAGAGGTGCAGGATGGACCGTCACAGGTGTGACGGGCCGTCACAGTCCACCTGAATTTTGGGGGGGTTTGCGACGACCTGCGTGACGGACCGTCGCAGGTATGACGGCCCGTCACAGGTCACGCAGATCCCAGTCAGAATAGGATTCCTCTACACGTTTTAAGGGTCGTTTTGGTCTATTCTTTCCTTAATTATAAAGATTGAGGGTTAATATTAATAAGTCTAATTACTTGGGGGTTAAAAGATGTAACCCTAAGTTAATTAGTGGGTTCTATTGTCCTCTTTTATTCTTAATTATATGTTAATTAGGGTAAAAGAAAGAGGGTGTTGAATAAAAACAAAAGAGAAAGAACAGAGAGAGGGAGTATTGATCGATCAAATTGGTTGAGGAGAATATCAAAGCTTTGGGGAAGAAACTCTTGCTTGATCACTAGTCTTCGGTGGAGGTAGGTTATGGTTATGTTACGATATTCATAGTGAACTCTTAATAGTGAATGTTATGTGTTGATAGCATTGTAAACCTGCTATGTGCTTAAATTGTATGCTTGCATGATTATGATTATGAAATTGTGATGAATTAACAAAGCATGATGAAGCTATTGAATCCCAAATCTTGAAATAACCCTAATTCGCTTGATATATTATATAATAAGATTGATGATGCCTTAGTATGAAAGAAGGCTTGATAAATTATATAATGAGAATGATGATGCCTTAGTGTAAAAGAAGGCTTGATGAATTAGGGGATCGGGTGCCACGTTCCGGTTCCAGGATAGAATGAATATGAGGATCGGAGTGTCACGTTCCGACACCAGGATAGAATATGGATCGGGTGCCACGTTCCGGTACCAGGATAGAATGAATATGAGGATCGGAGTGTCACGTTCCGACACCAGGATAGAATATGAGGATCGGAGTGTCACGTTCCGACACCAGGATAGTATATGGATCGGGTGCCACGTTCCGGTACCAGGATAGTATATGAGGATCGGAGTGCCACGTTCCGGCACCAGGATAGAATTAGAGGAGCGGAGTGTCACGTATCGACACAAGAGCAAGAAAGATAATGAATCTTGAAAGATAATGAATATACTCAAACTAATGAACTAAATTCCCAAATGAGTATGGTATTGAAGCTTGAGTCCTCATGTGTGAACTCGGTTGTATTCATTGATGAATTAAATATTGTTATTGCTACATGTTTAGTATTGTAGTTGATTTACATTGTTATTGATATATACTGTTCCCTATTTTGAGTTAGCCGATGATATCTACTCAGTACTTGTGGTTGTACTGACCCCCCCTACTTTCATGTTTTCTTCTTTGTTATTTGTGTAATGCAACAAACGTTCCGTCAACTTCAACTCAACAGTAGATCTAGCCAGTCTTCACTACCTTCGGAAATTCAGGGTGAGCTAATGCGTCTAGCTTGGACTGGGTCTTCTTCTTCAAGTCTTGATTCCTTGAACTTCCGGCATGGACTAGCTAGTGTTTGTTTTAGATTCTTAGTAGGTTTTAGTTTAGCAACTTGAGATAGATGTTCTTGTGATGATGACTTCCAGATTTTGGGGATATTAATAATAGTTTTGAATTGTTTTATTAATGAGTTTAAGTCTTCTGCATTACTTTCTGTTGATATTATATTGAAATGATAAGGGTTAGATTGGTTGGTTCGCTCACATAGGAGGGTAAATGTGGGTGCCAGTCGCGTCCCCGATTTGGGTCGTGACAAACTTGGTATCAGAGCATTAGGTTCGTTGGTCTCATCACACAAGAACAGGTCTAGTAGAGTCTTAAGGAACGGTAGGGGGACGCCTTTACTTTTCTTTGAGAGGCTACAAGACTTTAGGAAAATTTCGTTCTTTCATTCTTCTTTCGTGCTACTACTTGAGTCCAATTGGTATCTAGGTGATACAAATTGGTATCTGACCATCTTCATTCTATTTCGCAGATGGTTAAAACTAGAGCAACGACCGCACCAGCAGCAACAACGGCACAACAAGAAACATCTGAGCCAGCCACTGGGTCTCTGGCTCGAGGAAGAACAACGGCAAGGGGCCGTGGGAGAGGTCGTGGGAGGACGTCCTCTAGAGGGAGAGGACGAGCCCCTAGCCCATCTGATGCTAGGGCGGTGACTCCTCCATTGACTGAGGAGGTAGTTAGAGAGGGTGAGGAAGGGGAAACTGAACAAGGGCAGAATGAGGAAATGCCACCCCATCCTACCCCAGAGATGATCAACCAGGTACTTGCTTATCTTAGCGGGTTATCCGATCAGGGTCAGGCACCCCCAGTGGTTTCTGCACCAACACCTCCGGTTTCAGAGGTACGACATGCAGCTACTATGGCTCCCCGCATGGATGCATCATTGAGAATAGGCACATTTCCACGTCTGACTACTGGGCCTATTATGACAAATGATCAACATGAACTTTTCAGTAAGTTCTTGAAATTGAAACTTTCAGTCTTTAAGGGCACAGAATCAGAGGATGCCTACGATTTTCTGGTTGATTATCATGAGCTATTACACAAGATGGGTATAGTAGAACGGTTTGGCGTTGAGTTCGTGAGCTATCAGTTTCAAGGGAACGCCAAAATGTGGTGGCGGTCACATGTTGAGTGTCAACCAACAGAGGCACCACCTATGACTTGGGAATCATTCTCCATCTTGTTTATGGAGAAGTATATCCCAAGGACTTTGAGAGATAGAAAAAGGGATGAGTTCTTGAGTCTCGAGCAAGGAAGGATGACAGTTAATGCATATGAGGCTAAATTCGCGCACTGTCCAGATATGCCACCCACTTTGTTTCAGTCCACAAGAACGGATTCGCCATTTCGTGAAGGGGTTGAGGTCAGAGTTGCGGATTTCAGCCTTACAGGTAGCGGCAACGGCAACATCCTTCCAAGAGGTGGTAGACTTTGTGATAGAGGTGGAAGGAGTGAAACCAGATGACTTCACCAAGACATCGACATCAAAAAGGTTTCAAAGGGGAGGTGAGTTTAATGGTTCTTATTCTAGAGGACAGAACTCCGGAGGTCACTCAGTTTGACCAATTCAGTCTTCACTACAGACTGTAGTTGGGGGTCCACCTAAGAATGGTCAACACTTCTCTGAGAGGCCGATGCGTGAACCCCGAGAATGTTATGGATGTGGAGAGATTGGACACATTAAGAGGTATTGTCCAAACCAGAGTTACAGAGCCCCACTAGCTAGAGGTAGGGGTGGTCATGGTAGAGGCCGTTTTTCTGGAGGACGTGGTGGTCGAGGTAATGGTGGTCACCAAAACGGCAGAGGTGATGGGCAAAACGGAGACACTACTACACAACATGGTTGGGGCAACGAACAGACGAATGATAGGGCCCATTGTTATGCTTTCCCTGGGAGATCTGAAGCGGAGGCATCTGATGCTGTTATCACAGGTAATCTCTTGGTTTGTGATTGCATGGCATCTGTATTATTTGACCCTGGATCCACGTTTTCATATGTATCTTCCTCATTTGCTAATGGTCTAAATTTACATTGTGAATTACTTGACATGCCTATTCGCGTTTCTACTCCGGTGGGTGAGTCTGTGATAGTCGAAAAAGTGTATAGGTCTTGTTTGGTGAATTTTGTGGGGAGCAACACTTATGTAGATTTGGTTATTTTAGAAATGGGTGACTTTGATGTAATTCTGGGTATGACTTGGCTTTCTCCGAATTTTGCGATTTTGGATTCTAATGCTAAAACTGTCACGTTAGCCATGCCTGGGGCAGATCCGTTAGTGTGGGAGGGCGACTACACTTCCAGTCCGGTGCGTATTATCTCCTTTATTCGTGCTAAGAAAATGGTTAGTAAAGGGTGTTTAGCTTTCTTGGCACATCTCAAGGATGACACTACTCAAGTACCTTCGATTGAGTCAGTTTCGGTAGTCCGTGAGTTTTTGGATGTGTTCCCTGCAGATCTTCCTGGTATGCCACCAGATAGGGATATCAACTTCTGCATTGATTTGGAACCGGGTACTCGCCCCATTTCTATACCCCCTTATAGAATGGCTCCCGCAGAGTTAAGAGAGTTAAAGGCACAACTTCAAGAGTTGTTGAGCAAAGGCTTCATTAGACCAAGTGCATCTCCTTGGGGTGCTCCGGTGTTATTTGTGAAGAAGAAGGATGGGAGTTTTCGGATGTGCATAGACTACAGACAACTGAACAAGGTAATTATTAAGAACAAGTACCCCATTCCTCGCATTGATGACTTGTTCGATCAGTTACAAGGTGCTTGTGTCTTCTCGAAGATCGACTTGAGATCCGGTATCACCAATTGAAAATACGAGCAACGGATGTGCCAAAGACTGCTTTTCGAACTAGGTATGGGCATTATGAATTTGTGGTAATGTCTTTTGGTCTTACGAATGCCCCTGCTGCCTTTATGAGCTTGATGAACGGGATTTTCAAGCCATATCTGGATCTCTTTGTGATCGTGTTTATTGATGATATACTGATATACTCCAAGAGTAAGAAGGAACATGAGGAGCATTTGAGAATGGTGTTAGAGTTGTTGAGAAAGAAAAAGCTTTATGCAAAATTTTCCAAGTGTGAGTTTTGGCTAGATTCAGTGTCCTTCTTGGGGCACGTGGTTTCTAAGGATGGAGTGATGGTGGATCCATCCAAGATTGAGACGGTGAAAAATTGGGTAAGACCTACTAATGTGTCAGAAATAAGGAGTTTTGTTGGGTAGCTAGCTACTACCGCCGATTCGTCAAGGGATTCTCTTCTATTGCTTCCCAATTGACGAACTTGACTAAGCAGAATGTTCCATTTGTATGGTCAGATGAGTGTGAGGAAAGTTTTCAGAAACTCAAGACTTTGTTGACTACCGCACCTATCCTTACCTTGCCAGTAGAGGGTAAGAACTTCATTGTTTATTGTGATGCATCCTATTCGGGTTTGGGTGCAGTGTTAATGCAAGAGAAGAATGTGATTGCTTATGCTTCGAGGCAATTAAAGGTGCATGAGCGTAACTATCCGACCCATGATTGGAGTTGGCCGCGGTAGTATTTGCACTAAAGCAATGGAGACACTATTTGTATGGGGTTAAGTGTGAGGTCTATACGGACCATCGTAGCCTACAGTATGTCTTCACTCAGAAAGACTTGAATTTGAGAAAGAGGGATGGATGGAACTACTGAAGGACTACGACATCACTATCTTGTATCATCCGGAAAGGCGAATGTTTGGCAGATGCCTTGAGTAGGAAGGCGGGAAGCATGGGAAGTCTAGCTCACTTGCAAGCTTCTAGACGCCCATTGGCTAGAGAAGTGCAGATTCTGGCTAATGACCTTATGAGGTTAGAAATAAATGAGAAGGGAGGATTGTTAGCTTGTGTAGAGGCAAAATCTTCTTTCCTTGACCAGATCAAGGGAAAATAGTTTGATGATGAGAAACTAAGGCGAATTCGAGATAAAGTGTTGCAAGGAGAGGCTAAGGAAGCAATAATTGATGAGGAAGGTATTTTGAGGATTAAGGGAAGGGTATGTGTACCCCGCATCGATGATTTGATCGCCACTATTCTGACAGAGGCTCATAGTTCCGGATATTCGATACATCCTGGTGCAACCAAGATGTACCCGCGACCTAAAGCAACACTTCTGGTGGGTAGAATGAAGCGAGATATTGTTGAGTTTGTTGCCAAATGTCCAAATTGTCAACAAGTGAAGTATGAACACCAGAGGCTCGGAGGAACACTTCAGAGAATGCCCATTCCTGAATGGAAGTGGGAGAGAATCGCGATGGACTTCGTGGTTGGTCTTCCCAGACATTGGGTAAGTATGACTCTATTTGGGTGATTTGATAGATTAACTAAGTCTGCTCACTTCATTCCTGTCAAGGTGATCTACAATGCAGAAGTTAGCCAAGATCTACATCTCAGAGATCGTTCGGTTGCATGGAGTTCCCCTCTCCATCATATCAGATAGAGGTACGCAGTTTACTTCTAAGTTTTGGAGAACATTGCATGCTGAATTAGGTACTAGATTGGACCTTAGTACTGCATTTCATCCTCAGACCGATGGTCAGTCTGAGCGAACGATTCAAGTGTTAGAGGATATGCTTCGTGCTTGTGTGATAGAATTTGGTGGCCATTGGGATAGCTTCTTACCTTTGGCAGAGTTTTCATACAATAATAGCTATCACTCCAGTATTGATATGGCTCCATTTGAAGCATTGTATGGGAGGAGGTGTAGATCTCCCATTGGGTGGTTCGATGCATTTGAGGTTAGACCTTGGGGTACTGACCTCTTGAGGGATTCGTTAGATAAGGTGAAGCGCATTCAAGAAAAGCTTCTAGCGGCGCAAAGTAGACAAAAGGAGTATGCAGACCGAAAGGTTAAAGACTGGAGTTCATGGAAGGTGAACAAGTCTTGTTGAAGGTTTCACCCATGAAAGGGGTGATGCGGTTTGGCAAAAGAGGTAAGCTAAGTCCAAGGTATATTGGACCATTCGAGGTACTAAAGCGAATAGGGGAGGTGGCTTATGAATTAGCCTTGCCCCCAGGGCTGTCCGGAGTGCATCCGGTGTTTCATGTGTCCATGTTGAAGAGATACCACGGAGATGGAAACTACATCATCCGTTGGGATTCAGTTTTGTTGGATGAGAACTTGACTTATGAAGAGGAACCGGTTGCTATATTAGATAGATAGGTTCGCAAGTTGAGGTCGAGAGAGATTGCATCCATCAAAGTTCAATGGAAGAATCGACCGGTTGAAGAGGCTACTTGGGAGAAGGAGGCAGATATGCAAGAAAAATACCCACATCTGTTTACAGATTCAGGTACTCCTTTTCGCCACTGTTTTTCTTCTTTTGATCGTTCGGGGATGAACGATGGGTAAATTGGTATCTATTGTAACGACCTGTTTAGTCGTTTTGAGCAACAAATTTTATTTCTGGAAAAACTGGCTGGGACGACAGATGTAACGACGGACCGTCGTGGTCACGACGGCCCGTCGTGGAGGTTTCGTTCCATGACACTTAGAATTCTGAAATTGGATACTGAAAATCGACTCTCTGTAAATTGTGACGGACCTGCAGGACGTGCCGTCACATCCACGACGAACCGTCGTGAGTTTCCGTTGCAAAACACTTGAACTTTTGAGAATTTTGTATAAAAAAAGAGTTTTTGACCGTCAGGACGGAGGTGCAGGACGGACCGTCACAGGTGTGACGGGCCGTCACAGTCCACCTGAATTTTGGGGGGGTTTGCGACGACCTGCGTGACGGACCGTCGCAGGTGCGACGGCCCGTCACAGGTCACGCAGATCCCAGTTAGAATAGGATTCCTCTACACGTTTTAAGGGTCGTTTTGGTCTATTCTTTCCTTAATTATAAAGATTGAGGATTAATATTAATAAGTCTAATTACTTGGGGGTTAAAAGAGGTAACCCTAAGTTAATTAGTGGGTTCTATTGTCCTCTTTTATTCTTAATTATATGTTAATTAGGGTAAAAGAAAGAGGGTGTTGAATAAAAACAAAAGAGAAAGAACAGAGAGAGGGAGTATTGATCGATCAAATTGGTTGAGGAGAATATCAAAGCTTTGGGGAAGAAACTCTTGCTTGATCACTAGTCTTCGGTGGAGGTAGGTTATGGTTATGTTACGATATTCGTAGTGAACTCTTAATAGTGAATGTTATGTGTTGATAGTATTGTAAACCCTGCTATGTGCTTAAATTGTATGCTTGCATGATTATGATTATGAAATTGTGATGAATTAACAAAGCATGATGAAGCTATTGAATCCCAAATCTTGAAATAACCCTAATTCTCCTGATATATTATATAATAAGATTGATGATGCCTTAGTATGAAAGAAGGCTTGATAAATTATATAATGAGAATGATGATGCCTTAGTGTAAAAGAAGGCTTGATGAATTAGGGGATCGGGTGCCACGTTCCGGTACCAGGATAGAATGAATATGAGGATCGGAGTGTCACATTCCGACACCAGGATAGAATAAGGATCGGGTGCCACGTTCCGGTACCAGGATAGAATGAATATGAGGATCGGAGTGTCACGTTCCGACACCAGGATAGAATATGAGGATCGGAGTGTCACGTTCCGACACCAGGATAGTATATGGATCGGGTGCCACGTTCCGGTACCAGGATAGTATATGAGGATCGGAGTGCCACGTTCCGGCACCAGGATAGAATTAGAGGAGCGGAGTGTCACGTATCGACACAAGAGGAAGAAAGATAATGAATCTTGAAAGATAATGAATATACTCAAACTAATGAACTAAATTCCCAAATGAGTATGGTATTGAAGCTTGAGTCCTCATGTGTGAACTCGGTTGTATTCATTGATGAATTAAATATTGCTATTGCTACATGTTGAGTATTGTAGTTGATTTACATTGTTATTGATATATACTGTTCCTTATTTTGAGTTAGCCGATGATATCTACTCAGTACTTGTGGTTGTACTGACCCCCCCTACTTTCATGTTTTCTTCTTTGTTATTTGTGTAATGCAGCAAACGTTCCGTCAACTTCAACTCAACAGTAGATCTAGCCAGTCTTCACTACCTTCGGAAATTCAGGGTGAGCTAATGCGTCTAGCTTGGACTGGGTCTTCTTCTTCAAGTCATGATGCCTTGAACTTCCAGCATGGACTAGCTAGTGTTTGTTTTAGATTCTTAGTCAGTTTTAGTTTAGCAACTTGAGATAGATGTTCTTGTGATGATGACTTCCAGATTTTGGGGATATTAATAATAGTTTTGAATTGTTTTATTAATGAGTTTAAGTCTTCCGCATTACTTTCTGTTGATATTATATTGAAATGATAAGGGTTAGATTGGTTGGTTCGCTCACATAGGAGGGTAAATGTGGGTGCCAGTCGCGTCCCCGATTTGGGTCGTGACACATACTCATACTCATTTACTCAAGTCTTTTAACAAATTGTTAATAATTGTAAATGACTTCCAAAAATAGGGTTCATGCAAAATTATAGATGTGAAAGACTCAATTCAAGGGTTTAAATAATTATATATTGAAGTCAATACTAGAAATTCAATAATCTCATAACTCAATGACTCAACAATACGTTTCATTAACTAAATGCTCGACTCGTAGGGTTCATTCAAGATTATAGGGATGACACACTCAACTCAAGGACCTCCAGTTATACCATATGGTAATCAATAATTACGAAATATAGTTCCAAAAAAACTGGTAACTTAATACTAAAGAATTTCGAACTTGAAGATACTACTCCTCTGAAGGATACTAAATTTATTGAGTTCATGCGGAACTTATGGGAATGAACGACTCGACTCAAGTATCTCAATGATAATGTAGGATCATGAATACGCTATTATTATTCTCATATGCACTTACTTAAGTCTGAAAACAATTATAAGTTATTGTAGAAGACTCTTCGAAAAGACTCATAAGGACTTTCTCAAACTCTACCCTTAAATCTACCTTGAATTTGAATTATGAATTTAAGGATTAAAATATTTTGCATTTAAACTATGAATATAATGATGTAACCTAAGAGGCTAGTATTAGTTATCGTTAAGGATGAGAACACTGGTTTACATCTAGGGGGTGCTACTCGGATGTGACAAACTTGGTATCAGAGCATCAGGTTTAATATCGTTAGAGTCGATGTCTCTCTTAACCACATCTATGTAGATTCTTATTCGTAATTGTGAAGCGCTTCAAATTTATGAATAGTAAACTATAAGATTCTTAGGAAATGTTCCTTTTATTTGAAATCTAATATCATGTCTCTAGACTCTTAAATCTATGTGCCCTTATCATCTAATCCTTCTATTGTGACCTTAGTCAATTAATACTTGAATAACAACCGCTCGAAGACTTGATGAAGAGATTTTCAAAGTGTTAGTTCTTCACTAAGGCAATCAAGTCCCTCCTCTTGAAGAAGTTGCTAATGATGACAAAGCTCAAATCAATCCTCATCCTTTGATGGATCGGGACATAAGGGCGTGATTTCTCCAAATGTCCCAACACATTACTACCCAAGCATAATCCATCACTACTCAAGTACAATCAATGACGGCCCAAGCTAACCGGGAGGTTTATCCCGAGGAAACCAACTTTTTGGCACCATGGCCTAACGTTTGTGTGATTTCACAAGGATGAATCCCCCTACTTTCTATGGGTCCAATGTTGATGAAGACCCCCAAGAGTTCATTGATTAAACCTACAAGATTCTCTATGCTATGGTGTTGACTACTAGTGAGAAGGCTGAGTTAGCCACTTACCAACTGAAATATGTGGCCCAAACTTGTAACGTCTGATAGAGAGATAATAGGCCTTTGAGAGATGGACCGGTGACATGGGATATCTTTAATAAGTCATTTATTGATAGGTTCTTTCCTAGGGAGAATAAGGATTTCAAAGTGTAGGAATTCATCAACCTTCATCAAGGAGGTATGAATGTACTTAACTACTCTTTGAAATTCAACAAAATGTCAAAGTATTCTCCTTCATTGGTTTCCGATCCTAAATATGAATGAGAAACTTTGTGATAGGGGTGTTAGTTTACTTGAAGGAAGAATGTCATTCGGCTATGCTACATGATAGCATGAACATTTTTCATCTCATTGTTCATTCTCAGTGGAAGAGACAAAGGTTAAGAGAAAGAATAGGGATGCGAAGAGGGCAAGGTCGTTTGATTGTAGTTCTTCAAGAGTAAGCTTGACATTTAAGACAAGAATAGGTTCAAAAAGAGGTTTTCTAATAAATTTCTTACAAATTTCCCAATGTTGGTGATGATAGGGTATCTAACCCAAATTCTGAATGGGGAAGATGTACTAGTTCACTAAGCAAAAAGCCAACTTGCAAAAAGTATGGCAAGAAGCGTTATAGTTATTGCCTTATTGGGACAGACAATTGCTTAGGGTGTGGAAATAGTGGCCATAAGGTTACGGATTTCAAAATTTGAAGGGGCAACTCAAAGGTAGTGTGCAGGCTCAAGCTAGTTGTTCTAATGTGGATCCTCCATATAAGAATCACTTTTATGCACTCGCTCAAGGGGTGAACTAGAGATTTCTCCCGATGTGGTGACCACTATGTTACAATTCTTCTCTATTGATGTATATGCTTTATTTGATACGAGTGCTGCATTATCTTTTGTTACCGCCTTGATTGCAAGAATTATTGGTATATTTCCCAATATTCTAAATGAACCTTTTATGGTAACTACCTTGGTAGGTGATTCAGTTGTTGCAAAGAGGGTGAATAGAAATTGCCATATAATGTTGCCCAATAGAGTTACTCATGTTGAATTAGTAGAAGTTTATGTGGTCGATTTTGATGTTATTTTGGGAATGTATTGTCTGCATGATTGTTTTGCTTGCATTGATTATAGAACTAGAATTGTCAAGTTAAATTTTTCAAATGAACCGTTTTAGAGTGGAAGGGGGGAAATTCTATTCCTAGATTTCTTATAATCTCGTATATTAAGGCTTGTAAAATGATCTCAAAAGGGTGTTTATACCACATAGTAAGAGTCAAAGATTTAGAATACGAAAATCCCTCATTGAGTTAGTCCCTTGGTAAGGGAATTTCCTGATGTCTTTCCCAATGATCTTCCCCGAATCCCTCCTGAACGAGAAACTGATTTTAGTATTGACTTTCTACCGGATACAAATCCCATTTCAATTCCTCCTTATCGGATGGCTCCGACTGAATTTAAAGAGTTGAAGGCTCAACTCAAAGATTTACTAAACAAAGGCATCATTAGACGTAGTATTTCTCCATGGGTTATAAGGTTTCGTTTGTGAAGAAGAAGGATGGATCCCTTAAAATGTGCATTGATTATCCTCAACTCAATAAAGTTACTACTAAGAACAATTATCCTTTCCATTGGATTGATGACTTGTTTGATATACTTCAAGGGGCAAGCTACTTTTTTAAGATTGACTTGAGATTAGTGTATCACCAACTTAGGGTGAGAGGTGAGGATATACCCAAAACGTCATTTCAGACTAGATATTGTCTCTATGAGTTCATAGTAATTCCCTTCGGTCTTACTGATTTCCCGATGGCATTTATGGTTCTCTTGAATAGTGTGTTTTGAAGTTACATAAACTCATTTATCATTGTTTTCATTGACAACATCTTGGTATATTCAAAAAATGAGAGTGAACACATGGATTATTTGATGCTGGTGTTATAAGTACTTAAGGAAAACTAATTATTTGCAAAGTAAAGAAAATGTGAGTTTTGATTGAGGTCAGTGGAACTTTTGGGTCATATCATCTTTTCTGAGGGGGTTAAGGTTGATCTAAGAAAAACTGAGGAGGTGAAAAATCAGCCTAGACCACCGATTCCAACTGACATTAGGAGTTTCTTGGGTCTAGCGGGTTATTATAAGAGGTTTTTGGATGGTTTTGCGTCTATTGCATATCCCTTGACTACATTAACCCAAAAGAGTGTTAAATATAAGTTTTTTGAGGAATGTGAAAGAAGCTTCCAAATCATGGAAGGCTTACTCCAGCTCTGGTTCTGTCTTTACCGGAGGGTACCAAGGGCTTTGTTGTATATTGTGATGAATCTCGAGTGGGCTTAGGGTGTTTTTTTATGCAACATGGAAAAGTAATAGCCTGTGACTCTAAACAACTTAAGTTGCATGAAAAGAATTATCCAACTCATGATCTTGAGTTAGCTGTCGTGGTATTTGCCTAGAAAATATGGAGGTATTACTTGTATGGTGTTCATGTTTATGTGTATACCGACCACTAAAGTCTTCAATATGTCCTTAGTCAAAAGGAGATTAATATCCATACAAAAAAGGTGGTTGGTATTGTTGAAATATTACAACACGAGTGTTCTCAACCATCCCACCAGGCCAATGTGGTTGTGTATGCTCTATGTCTTATGAGCATGGGTAGTGTGTCTCATGTAGATGAAGCAATGAAATACTTAGTGAAAGATGTTCTTATGTATATATATCCTAATAAATGTAAATGATATGTATATGATAATCTTACATGTTGATGATACAATATGATATAGTTTCACTTATGAACATGTATTTCGTTTCTATTGCTAATGATGATGTTATGTACTCTTAATGATATGCTATGTGAAGTTTGACAGTGGTTATGGTTCTTGTTAGGTTTACCTGATTGAGTAAGGTTATGGGGCTTTCTTAGTCATTGCACTAGTAGAGACAATGAGGATTCATGTGTAATAATATTGCTTTGGTTATTATGTTGTAAACTTGTATACATGCTTGTTGATATTATAACTTGATGATAGAGTTATCTTGATTATGTGCTTAATTATGTTGATATACATGTTGGATTGACTAGTCTTAGTATTGTTGGTCTTGTGATGTACATGATCTTGACTTCATGAATATGTCTTATTGATTGGTATGGTTTCTTGTATGTGCATTTTCAAAGTACATTGCATACTTTATTCAAATGTGTCATTTTTGCATGATTTCAATATGTGTATGCATATGGTCCTATAATTAGTACAAGTGGTGTGATAGGCCCATTTTCTGCCCTTTTTACCAAACATTTTAGGTTTCGATCGTTGAAGGACTTGTGATTACTTTTGAATGAAGACTTGGAATTCTCACTCTCCATGTTGGGTAGGTTCTCTCCACTTCGAAGAGTATGCCATTTTCTAGCTGGGATTATTGATTAGTCGTAAACACAATATGTTCATTTATTTTATTTGAGTACTAAAGATTGTATAGTCTATATGTGCCTTTTATCTTATTGATGTATGGGCTATGCCCAATTGATATACCCTTGTTTTGATGGTTATGAGGTGCGCAACACTAATGAATAGGAAACTATAAGATGCTTAGGACATGCTCTTTTTCATGAAATCTAATATCATTCCTCTAAAGTCTTAATTCTATGTACCCTTAGTAGGTAATCCTTTTAACTTCATTATTGGTAATGATTACTCGGTGAAAAGCCACTCAAAGACTTGATACAGAGATTTCCAATGCGGGAGTTCCTCCAAAAGGAAACAAGTCCCTCCTCTTGAAGAAGTTACTAATGATGAACAAGATTCGGTCAATCCTCGTTCTTTGACGGATGGGGATATAAGGGCAGCCTTTCTCCAAATGGAGCAGGCCATTACTACCCAAGCACAAGTTGTCACTACTCAAGAACAAGTCATGACGACCCAAGCTATACGGGAGGTTGTATCCCAAGGAACCAAACATGTTTGCACCATGGCCTCCCATTTGAGGGATTTAACATGGATGAATCCCCCTACTTTCTATAGATACAATGTTGAGATTGACTCCCAAGAGTTCATTGATGAAACCTACAAGATTCTCTATGCTAATGGGGTTGAATACTAGTTCGAAGGCCGTGTTAGCCACCTACCAACTCAAAGATGTGGCCTAAACATGGTACGTCCAATCTAGAGATAATAGGCCTTTGAGAGGTGGAACGGTAACTTTGGAGATCTCTAATAGGACTTTTGTTTATAGGTTATTTCCTAGAGATAAGAGGGAAGCCAAAGTGGAGGAATTCATCAGCCTTTGTCAAAGAGGTATGAGTCTACTTAACTACTCTTTGAAATTCAGTAAATTGTCAAAGTATTCTCCTGCTTTGGTTTTCGATCCTAGGGATGAAATGAGCAGCTTTGTGACAGGGGTTTCGGATGGCTTGAAGGAAGAATGTCATTTCGATATGCTACATAATAACATGAACATATTACGTCCCATGGTTAATGCTCAAAAAGTGGAAGAGACAACAGTTAAGTGAAAGAGTAGGGATGTGGCAAGAAAAAGGTCATTTGATAGTAGTTCTTCAGAGGCTATGCTTGACATTAAAGACAAGCCTAGTTTCAAAAAATTTGTTTTTAACCAAGTTCGTACCAAATTTCCCAAGGCTCGTGAAGATCGGGTGTCTCACCAAAAATTTGAAAAGGGAAGACGTTCTTGCGCACCAAGCAAGACGACAACTTGCGGAAAGTGTGGCAAGAAGAATTATAGTGATTTCCTTGTTGGGACATACAATTTTGTAGTGTCTGTCAAGATTTCCCACAAGGTTAAGGATTGCAAAATTTGAAGGGAAAAGACAGGTTTAGTGGGCAAGCTTAAGATAGTGGTTCTAATGTGGATCAATCAAAGAAGAATCACTTTTATGCACTTCGCTCAAGGGGTGAACTAGAGTTTTCTCCCGATGTGGTGACCGGTATGTTACAAGCTTATTTATTGATGTATAAGCTTAACTTGATCTGGGTGCTTATCTTTTGTTACTTTCTTCATACCTAGAAAGTTTGATATTTTTCCTGATATTTTAGATGAACCTTTCATGGTAACAACCCCGGTAGGTGTGTCGGTGGTTGCAAAGAGGGTGTACAGAAATTATCCTATAATACTGCCCAATATAGTTACTCATGTTGAATTAGTAAAAGTTTATATTGTCAATTTTTATTTCATTTCAGGAACGGATTGGTTGCATTATTGTCAATACCCGGATTCTAGAATCCGGATCGCAACCGGAGTCGTTGACCTCTTAGATGTTGCAGAAAAGCCTCATCTTGCATTCATCACATACATCTAGTTAAATTTGCGGAAAATTTAAAACTTTTTATATGTATGAAGTACACATATAGTTCATATAATTATTAAATTTATACATCATATACTAAGATCAACATAAGAGAACAACAATCTAACATAAAGAATCAATTCAAATCTGAAGATGAATATATCATAAATAGTTCGTTAAACACGGCCTTATTTCAAAGCTTCGAAATAAAGGTGCGAAAGAAACTCTAGGGAAAACTTCCACCAGTTATGTATAAAAATAAGGCTCGACTAAATCTGTAGCATCCTCGAAATCATGAGGACCTACAAAATGGTTTGGAGAAACGCTGAAATCCAAATCACTACAAGTATCGTCAACCTTTCCTCTGACATGCACTTATAAAAATAGAAAATAGTAGGGGGTTATTACACGACTTTAACTAAGTATCGGTGTATGCACAAATTCACATAAATATATGCATGATTAATTAAAGCTCTTTCTAAGAAACAATGTCATTTATGGAAAATCTAGTCATTAGACTTTCCAAATTCATTAGTTGTGAATTTTTGTATGAATATGATATATTTTAATGTATTCAAAGCACAAAACTCATTTTCTATATGATTATAAAACATTAGTATCATCACCATAATTTTACAACTCGGGCGAAGATTTGAGATTGTTGATCCTCTTAGGCCGAGAGCTACTCTTTGTACACTTAGATTATTGTTAAGTCTTTTTCTTCTTCTTGTTGTGTACTTCAATAATTCTTTTGGTCCTATGTTTTACTTAATATTGCAATGATTCATTGTAGTCCCCTACCCAGAATGAATCGATATAAGTAATTCAAGGACTAAGGAATGATTTGCCTACCTTATAGTGAGTCATTCTTTACACTATATATTCATTACCTTTCATAAGACTCTATTTATCATGCCATTGATTTCATTACTTTCATATTTTATGTATAATACATTTCATATACATGAGCAATGTGAATCGTTGATGTAGCATAAGACATTTCAAGTGAGGGCCCAACATATGGGACCTCAGCTAGAGGCCTTTTTTAGAAAACACAGAGCGTGTTTCATTTGTTCATTCGTACTTAACTTTATTCATTTCAATCATTCGTTGGCTGATGTAAACACCATCTATACCTAGGATGAATTTAAGACTCTCATCAGGATCATGAAGTGCAATGACCAATAATGACATAATGTCCTTACTTGAATCTGATTTCACCTCCGGATTGTCTTGCACAAACACCTTCGGTATCGTTCATTTCATTATCTTTCATACCTTGAGGAACTCCAACCTTAAACGACATAGATCATGTGATAATCATGAAATCCACTGTCGATCCCACATCGAAAAGAGGTGGAATAACCGGCCTGAGTGACCCAAAACATGCTAACGTACATGGGAATCGAACCCCACCAGATCCCTATATTGGCAGTATAGATTCGAAGACTAGGAGATATAAGGAGACCCATACCCGGCATGCCGGACAGTATTATCTCATGAGAGTTACGTGAACCTCCGCCCCTCCTGAAAGAAGGCATCACCGCTGATAGCTAGCCTATCGGTGCTCAGTATAGAGTTCCATTTCATTCAACTCATACGTCATGGAAGTTGGATTCTAGTATGAGGACATCATAGCTCATAGATGATTTCTGATCGCATCATTAGTATTAAGTATCCATAAGTCTCAATAATTTCTTTAGAGTGAACATAGAGACATGTCTCTTCATTATCTTTACACTCTCATAGGTGAGTACGTTTTGGTAACATTTACTTAGGCTCATTTTAGATTGCTCTCATATGTCACATTATACTCTTATCTTGTTGTCACCACATTCATTAACATTAGCACATTTGCGTTTCATAATTACTCACCCTTTTACGTGAATGTTCATTTCTTCTTTATCTTCTAGTATTGACTCAAGCATTATGGAGGCTTGATTCTAGGTTGAGATTTACTTACTGTATTGATGACTGGTCATCCTTACTTTACATTGATGAAATGTGAATTTTCCTTAGATATCATCCTTTGGTGTTAATGAGACTTCCTCACACCTTATAACACCTTCATACGTGAGTATTCGTTTAACATAGTAGCTTAGGTGTAAGTGAGACTTGTCTCACTTCAATTAACACCCCATTCTTGTCACTTACTCACTTTAGACCCCCTTTAATTATGTTATAACTCACGTTACTTAATTACTTTAGTGTAGTAGATTAATATCATCGTTTATGGACGATGAGCACTTCATTGAATGAGTTTCATGAGTTCATATATCGTTCTTTTAGAGCATGTTGGGAGTTGTCCCAATGAGTGACATGACCTTGATTATGGGTTCATTTAATTAGTTAATAAGTTCTTATATTATCATTTGATACTATAAAAACATAATATTGGCATATGATTAGTATTGGCCTCAACCTTTGAATATTAAATTAGATAACCATTTTCGTTGGCATGTGCAAATTTTATATATATTCATATTTAAATTTTAATATTTATGAATCATTAGCCAATCTTTTAATTATTTAGCATAATATTACATCCATTTACATCAATCACTTTTAGACAATGTATTGTTAGACAATGTATTGTTAGACATTTTATTGGCATACGATTAGTATTGGCATAAATAATTGGGCATTGATTTCATAACCATATTTGTTGGCATAAGCCAATTTTCATGTGCAACATGCTTAAGTTTTTTTTATATTATACATTAGTCAATCTTTTACTTTTTTATAGATAACATTATAACCAATTACCATTTAAATTTTGAACAATGTTTTTGTTAGCCATTTTACTGACATAAGACAAACATTCACTAAAATTATGATTTCACGGAGATCCTTTTTAAATAACCTTACAACCTAACTTTATAAATAACGTTTTTCTAAACATCTCTGACAGCATGATATTATCATTTGATGAATATATCATCATTATAACACCATATTAACAGCAAGTATGCACTACCGACTGTAACATCTTCATACATAACATTTTCGGAGATATCTTTAACATAGTATCATTCTTTTAATTCACATAATAACACTTAGCATCAAACCAGTCCAATTAATAGATTCATTCAATCATTATTTAATCAAATAAACATTAATATCATCCAGCACCACATACCAAAAACATGATTTCTAACCTATTCAACATTGAAATCGTAACAAGGATAATAGGGAAAGGAGTTCGACAAGAATGAGAAGAAAAAACCCTAGTTTTCAAGATCTTTGAATCATTCGAAAGAAAGTTCTCTTGGAGAAAGAAGTCCAGGAGAGAAACCCATACCTTAAGTAGAACTTAATCTATGAAAACCACCTTGAACGAACCTTGAAGAAACCTTGAAACTCGTCTAAGAAATTTTCAATATTTTTTCTAGCATTTTGTTCACTATTTTTCTCACGCTTGTTTTCTTGTTTTAGTCTAGTATTTGTTTGAGTTTGAAAATGGTTTTTTGGTTTCGGAACTTACCCTTACTTATTCAACTTAGGTTTTAAGAAGTTATTTAAATAAATTAATTAACTAATTACTAAAAAACCTCTTAAGTTGACTAAACATAGGAGAATGTTGACCTGATCTAATATCAGAAATTATGGTGTTTACTATGGTTTAGGTAAACATTTTGACTTTATATTAATTAATTAAATTCCTAATTTAATTAAAGTAAGGACCTAGGGTAAGTACTAAAGAAACCCTAAGTCATTGGAACCATAATCAACCCTTTAGGACCATCCTAGGTTAAGTACTAGGATGTTTCTTGCATTATACTAGGTTAGCATAAGAATTTCGGTTTGACCCCTTTAATTTAATTAATTTAATTGATAATTGAACTAACTAAGTAACCTAGGGTAATTACTAAAGTAACCTTAAGTATTTATAACTATAACTAATCCTTTCAATCATCACAGGCTATATACTAGGTTGTCTTTTTCTTGTCTCAACCGAAATCTAAAAACTTCTTTATGATTTCGGTTTTGACCCTTTAAATTAATTAATTTAAGATGCTAATTTAATTAATTAAGTATTCTAGGGTATGTACTAAATTATCCATAAGTCGTTAGGCCCTACACTAACTCTTCGGACCATCCTAGGTTAGTACTAGGTTGTCCCTTTCTTGTCTTAACAAAAATCTAAAATATTTCCTTTGTAGTTTTTGTTTTAGCCCTTTTTAATTAATTAATTAATTAATTATATAAATAAATTAATTAGGTAACGTAGGGGAATTAATAAAGTACCCCTAAGTTATTAGGACCATAACTAACCTTTGGACCATCCTATGTTAGGTACTAGGTTGTCTCTTTAACTTGTATTAGGTTACCGTCAACCCGGTTTTGGTCCTACATTGTCGGGTGGACTAATGGGTAAAATTCATTTAGTCCTAGGTTATTTAGCTATTTGTGCAGTAGGTTAGAGTCTAAAATTTGTTAGGATGTTAATCCCCACATTGAGTGGTCCCTTATGCACATTTTGTCCCCTTAACTACCGTAACCGAATTTAGTTAGGATTGTCCCCTCCTTTGGTGCTTCCTCACATGTCTTGCACATTTGCTTGCACATGGGATTATTTTACTTTCCAGACTAACTATTATTTATGGTTCCTTTGAGAATTTTCACTTATTATCCCAAGGATCCTCGCTATGTCCTTAGGCACTGCTTACTCTACAAGATCATTTTAATTGGTCATGTGACATGGTATCTAGGCTTGACAATTGGATGCCTCATACCTTTTTGTGAGTTAAAGGAAAAAACATTTTATTTTAGGGTGTTTTTTGCTGGTACATTTCTAAACAAGATTGGACTATATTTTGCTTATTTAGGTATATATAGAAATTGGCTAACACCCCTTAGCCATTTTTCTGTACTATGCCCAATATTTCTCAATATTGGGCATTGGAATGCCTATGTATCCCCAATACGTATTCTAACTGACTTTTAAAGATCTTCATTAGACATATTATTTTTCGGAAATTTTTTGCTTCTATTTATTGTAGAACTAGATTTTTCAAGTTCAATTTGCCAAATGACCCGTTTTAGAGTGAAAAGGGGAAATTATATTCCTTGAGGTTGTATCATATCTTCTTTAAGGCTTGGAAAATGATCTCAAAAGTTTTTTTACACCACATAGTAAGAGTCAAAGATTTAGACTCCCAATTCCTCCCATAGAGTTAGTCCCCATACTAAAGGTATTTCAGGAGGTCTTTTCCAATGATCATCCCAGAATTCCTTCCAAACAGGATATTGATTTTGGTATTCACATTCTACCTGATATAAATTCCATTTCAATTCCTCCTTATCGGATTGCTCCAGCTGAATTGAAAGATTTGAAGGCTCAACTCAAAGTTTTACTAGAGAAAGGCTTCATTAGACCTAGTATTTATTTATGGGGTGTCACAATTTGGTTTGTGAAGAACAAGAATGGATCCCGTAAAATGTGCATTGATTATTTCCAATTTAATAAAGGCACTATTAAGAAAAAATATCCTCTCCCTCGGATTGATGACTTGTTTGATCAACTCAAAGGGGAAAGCTACTTTTCTAAGACTGACTCGATATCGAGGTATCACAACTTAATGTGAGAGGTGAGGATAAACAAAAAATGGTATGTCGGACTAGATATGGCCACTATGAGTTCTTAGCAATGTCCTTTGGTCTGACTAATGCCCCACGACATTTATGGATCTCATTATTAGGGTGTTTCAAAGTTACCTAGATTCATTTGTCATTGTCTTCATTGACAAGATCTTGGTATATCGAAAAATGAGGGTGAACACATGGACCATTTGAGTGTGGTGTTACAAGTATTGAAGTAAAAACAATTATTCTAAAATTATAGCAAATGTGAGTTTTTGTTGATGTCGGTAGCATTTATGTGTCATATCATCTCTTGTGAAGGGGTTGAGGTTGATCCAAGGAAAACCCAGGCGTTGAAAAAATGTCCTTAAACATTGACTCGAACTGACATTATGAGTTTCTTGGGTCTATAGAGTTATCATATAAGGTTTTTAGATGGTTTTGTGTCCATTACATTAGGAGGTATTTGAAACAAGATTCCAAATCTTGAAGGATAGACTTACTTCTGCTCTGGTGCTGACTTTAGCGGAGGGTACCAAGGGCTTCATTGTGTATAGTGATGCATCTTAAGTGGGGTTAGGGTGTATTATTATGCAACAAGGGAAACTAATAGCCTATGCCTCTAGACCACATAAGGTGCATGAGAAGAATTATCCTACTCAAGATCTTGAGTTAGCGGCCGTGATATTTTCCTTGAAAATATGGAGGCATTACTTGTATGGTGTTCATGTTGATGTGTATACCGATCGGAAGAGTCTTCAATATGTCTTCACTCAAAAGAAGTTGAATACCTGACAAAGAAGATGGTTAGAATTTTTAAAACATTACGACATAAGTGTTCTCTACCATTTTGGCAAGGCCAATGTGGTTTGTGGATGCTCCAAGTCGTATGAGCATGGGTAGTGTGTCTCATGTATATGAATCCAAGAGAGACCTAGTGAAAGATGTTATTTATACCGGAATGTGGCAGTTGAATCCCAAGTTATGTGGTAACGTGGAGACAAATCTAAGTTATTTATGCCGGAATGTCGAACCAATCAAACTTAATTATGTCAAAATTTAGCAACAGATTCCAAACACACAACACAATCACAATAACAATTACAAGTATAACATAAAGATCATCCATTTAGATCATGATTTCATGGTAGACATCATTCCGCTATCTCATTAACAACAATTGTAATCATTATTGCAATATTCATACATATACAGGTATCACAATGAAGCAAGAACATGCATACATCTCACAAACATTGAATAAAAACAATCACCTACCTCGAAACAAGGTTGAAACCTTAAAACATGAACATTCCCTTCCAGGATTCGGTACGCTTCTTCTTGGTCTACAAACAATCAATATAACAAGGGAATCAATAAACAATCATTAATTACCCTAATTACTAACAACTGTCTTAACCCTAGATAAAACCCATGATCTCAATTAACCAAATTAGAGTTGTTTCCACAATAGAATCTACATCAAAACTTTTCCTCGTGATTATTAGTCCTTTCCATCAAATTCTTTCGGAAAAAAATGGACCCGGGGTGTAAAAAGTTTAATCTTAGTCTCATGAATGGTGAAAAATGAGTAGGAGTCACATGGGGTTCTTACTTAACTAAAAAGTCAAAATGTGCATATTGAGGTCATTTAGGGGTTTAATGACCACTTTATTTCACGTCCTACCTTCCATAGAGACAACCATCCCGCCATAGCGGCAGAAACCCCGGCCAGGATGGGATTATTGAATCACTGAGCTATCTCAAGAATTTTGAAAACCCCAATTTATAACTCATCTCTTACCACAATGATAAGAAAATACCATTTACTCTATATTCGATTGTCACAGATTTATTCGTTCAAATTCAATTTCGTAAAGTCATACGGGTTTATTAAAAAGTTATCTTAATACTCATGTAATCAATATCCTAAATTTTTCACTTGATTGATAGTAGATTTCTGTACAAACTAGTGATTTTGGTTTCCTCCAAATCTGTATAGGGTTCGAAAAATCCAAATACTTCAAAAAAGTTTTTTGACCAAAACTTTTACCCCATTGGAATTTATATAATGATGGGAACATTTTGTTAAAATAAATACCAATTTACCTACCGTAAATCCCCGAGATAGAATGTTTAGGAAAATAGGCTGAGGAAATGTGTTGTACCTGATTCAACGAATTATTGGGTATACTTGTCTCACACGTCCTTCTCAATATCCCAAGTAAATTCTTCATCTTATCGATGCTTCCATTGAACTTTCATGGATATAATCTCATTTTTCCTCATCTTATGCACATCATGATCAAGAATAACAATCAGTTTCTCCTAATATTGGAGGTACTTGTCTATCACAATTAAGTCCCACATAATGATATGATTTTCCACCATTATGTCTCGTCAACATAGACACATGAAATACTGGATTTGACACTATATAAATTAGGGGGTAAAGACAATGTATACGGTACCGTCCCTACAAATTAAAGAACCTCAAATAGACCAATATATTACGGACTTAACTTACCCTTCTTAATGAATCTCATCACCTATTTCATGGGTGATACATTAAGAACATTCTTTCCAGTATGAAATTCAATGTCTCTTACGTTATGAAATTCATACCTTTTTGTCTACTCTTGGGTGCTGAATGAATTGCTTGAATACTCCTAACCTTATCCTGAGCAACCTTCACTGAATAAACCCCCAAAGATTTCACATCCCCAGCCTCAAACTAATCTATGGGAGATCTACATCTCCTACCATTTAATGCCTCAAATTGTGTCATATTAATGCTTGAGTGGTAACTATTATTATTAGAAATTTTCACAAAAGTCAGAATTTATCCCAATACCCTCCAAAATCAATCACTCTCAACATCTCTTCCAATACGTGTATCGTTCTCTCTGATTGTCACCTAGTATCTAGATGAAAGGTTTTACTAAAAGTTAGTTGGGTGCACAATTTATTGTAACGACCTGTTTAGTCGTTTTGAGCAACAGAGTTCATTTCTGGGAAAAACTGGCTGGAACGACGAGTGTCACGACGGACCGTCGTGGTCACGACGGCCCGTCGAGGAGGTGTCGTTCCAGGACACTTAGAATTCTTCAAATTGGATATTAAAATCAACTCTCTGTAAATTGTGACGGACCTGCAGGATGTTCCGTCACATCCACGACGAACCGTCGTGAGTTTTCGTTGCAAAACACTTCAACTTTTGAGAATTTGGTGCAAGAAACGAGTTTCTGACCGTCATGACGGAGGTGCAGGACGGACCGTCACAGGGGTGACGGGCCGTCACAGCTCACCTGGATTTTGGGAGGCTGCGACGACCTGCGTGACGGACCGTCGCAGGCACGACGGCCCGTCACAGGTCGCGCAGATCCCAGTCAGGAATAGGATTCCTCTACACGTTTTAAGGTCGTTTTTGGACTATTCTTTCCTTAATTATAAAGATTGAGGGTTAATATTAATAAGTCTAATTACTTGGGGGTTAAAAAGGGGTAATCTTAAGTTAATTAGTGGGTTTTATTGTCCTTTTTCACACTTAATTATTTGTTAATTAGGGTAAAGGAGAGAGGGTTTGAATAAAACAAACAGAAAGAACAGAGAGAAAGAAAGGGGAGATCGAACGAGAGAGGAGAAACGAAGAGGAATAACAAAGCTTGGGAGATTTCTTGTTGATTCCAATTCTTCGGTGGAGGTAGGTTATGGTTATATTACGATAATCGTAGTGAACTCTAAATAGTGAATATTATGTGTTGATAGTATTGTAAACCCTGCTATGTGCTTAAATTGTATGCTTGCATGATTATGATTACGAAATTGTGATGAATTAACAAGCATGATGAAGCTATTGAATCCCAAATCTTGAAAGAACCCTAATTCGCTTGATAAATTATATAATGAGAATGATGATGCCTTAGTGTAAAAAGAAGGCTTGATGAATATGAGGATCGGAGTGTCACGTTCCGACACCAGGATAGAATATGAGGATCGGAGTGTCACGTTCCGACACCAGGATAGAATATGAGGATCGGAGTGTCACGTTCCGACACCAGGATAGAATATGAGGATCGGAGTGTCACGTTCCGACACCAGGATAGAATATGGATCGGGTGCCACGTTCCGGTACCAGGATAGAATGAATATGAGGATCGGAGTGTCACGTTCCGACACCAGGATAGAATTAGAGGAGCGGAGTGTCACGTACCGACACAAGAGGAAGAAAGATAATGAATCTTGAAAGATAATGAATATACTCAATCTAATGAACTTAATTCCCAATGAGTATGGTATTGAGGCTTGAGACCTCATGTATGAACTTGACGGAAATTGTTAATGATAAAGTAATTGTTGTTGCTACATGTTGAGTATTGTAGTTGATTTCATTATTATTGATATATATTGTTCCCTATTTTGAGTTGGCCGATGATATCTACTCAGTACTTGTGGTTGTACTGACCCCCTACTTTTATATTTTCTTCGTGTTATTTGTGTAAATGCAGCAAACATTCCGTCAACTTCAACACAACAGTAACTCGGGCCAGATTTCGTCATACCGGATCTCAGGGTGAGCTAACGCTTCTAGCTTGGACTGATCTTCTTCTTCTATTTTGCTTGATGCCTTGACTTCCGGCATGGACTAGTTTCTTATGTATTTTTAGCTTCTAAGACATTCTTAATAGTTTAGTTTAGTAATTTGATCATAGATGTTCTTGTGATGATGACTTCCAGATTTTGGGGATAGTAATAATAGTTTTGAATTGTTTTATTTATGAGTTTAAGTCTTCCGCATTACTTTTATTGATATTGTATTAAATGATAGGTCTATATGGGTTGGTTCGCTCACATAGGAGGGTAAATGTGGTGCCAGTCGCGTCCCCGATTTGGGTCGTGACAAACTTGGTATCAGAGCATTAGGTTCATTGGTCTCATCACACAAGAACGAGTCTAGTAGAGTCTTAAGGAACGGTAGGGGGACGCCTTTACTTTTCCTTGAGAGGCTATAAGACTTTAGGAAAATTCCATTCTTTCATTCTTTCTTTCGTGCTACTACTTGAGTCCAATTGGTATCTAGGTGATACAAATTGGTATCTGACCATCTTCATTCTATTTCGCAGATGGTTAGAACTAGAGCAACGACCGCACCAGCAGCGACAACGGAAAGACAGGAAACTACTGAGCCAGCACACTGGGGCTGTGGCTCGAGAAGGGTAACGGCAAAGGCTGTGGAAGAGGTCGTGGGAGGACGTCCTCTAGAGGGAGAGGACGAGCCCCTAGCCCATCTGATACTAGGGCAGTGACTCCTCCACCGACCGAGGAGGTGATAAGAGAGGGTGAGGAAGGGGAGAATGAACAAGGGCAGAATGAGGAAATGCCACCCCAACCTACCCTAGAGATGATCAACCAGGTACTTGCTTATCTTAGCGGGTTATCCGATCAGGGTCAAGCACCTCCGGTGGTTTCTGCACCAACACCTCCGGTTTCAGAGATACGACATGCGGCTACTATGGCTCCCCGCATGGATGCACCATTGGGAATAGGCACATTTCCACGTCTGACTACTGGGCCTATAATGACAAACGATCAGCATGAACTTTTCAGTAAGTTCTTGAAATTGAAACCTCCAGTCTTCAAGGGTGCAGAATCTGAGGATGCTTATGATTTTCTGGTTGATTGGCATGAGCTACTACACAAGATGGGGATAGTAGAGAGGTTTGGTGTCGAGTTCGTGAGCTATTAGTTCCAAGGGAACGCCAAAATGTGGTGGCGTTCACATGTGGAGTGTCAACCAACAGAGGCACCACCAATGACTTGGGAATCATTCTCTACCCTGTTTATGGAGAAATATATCCCAAGGACTTTGAGAGATAGAAAGAGGGATGAGTTCTTGAGTCTGGAGCAAGGTAGAATGACGGTTAATGCATACGAGGCTAAATTTCGCGCACTATCCAGATACGCCACCCAACTCTGTTTCAGTCTACAAGAACGGATCCGCCGTTTTGTGAAGGGGTTGAGGTCAGAATTGCGGATTTCAGCCTTACAGATAGCGGCAACAGCAACATCCTTCCAAGAGGTGGTAGACTTTGTGATAGAGGTGGAAGGAGTGAAACCGGATGACTTCACCACAAGACGTCTACATCAAAGAGGTTTCGAAGGGGAGGTGAGTTTAATGGTTCTCACTCTGGAGGACAGAGCTCGGAGTTACGCAAGTCGACCAATTCAGTCTTCACTACAGACTGTAGTTGGGGGTCCACCTCAGAACGGTCAACACTTCTCTGAGAGGCCGATGCGTGAACCCAGAGAATGTTATGGATGTGGAGAGATTGGACACATTAAGAGGTATTGTCCAAACCAGAGTTACAGAACCCCATTGCTAGAGGTAGGGGTGGTAATGGTAGAGGTCGTTATTCTGGAGGGCGTGGTGGCCGAGGTAATGGTGTCACCAGAACGGCAGAGGTGAAGGGAAAAACGAGCCACTACTACACAACATGGTAGGGGCAACGGACAGACAAATAAGGGGCTCATTGCTATGCTTTCCCTGGGAGATCTGAAGCGGAGGCGTCTGATGCTGTTATCACAGGTAATCTTTTGGTTTGTGATTGCATGGCATCTGTATTATTTGACCCTGGCTCCACATTTTCTTATGTATCTTCCTCATTTGCTAATGGTCTGAATTTACATTGTGAATTGCTTGAAACGCCTATTCGTGTTTCTACTCCGGTGGGTGAGTCTGTGATAGTCGAAAAAGTGTATAGGTCTTGTTTGGTGAATTTTGTGGGGAGCAACACTTATGTAGATTTGGTCATCTTAGAAATGGGTGACTTTGATGTAATTCTGGGTATGACTTGGCTTTCTCCAAACTTTGCGATTTTGGATTGTAATGCCAAAACGGTGACGTTAGCCAAGCCTGGGGCAGATCCGTTAGTGTGGGAGGGTGACTACACCCCAATCCGGTGCGTATCATCTCCTTTATTCGTGCTCAGAAGATGGTTAGTAAGGGTTGTCTAGCTTTCTTGGCACATCTTAAGGATGACACTACCCAAGTACCTTCGATTGAGTCAGTTTCGGTAGTCCGAGAGTTTTTGGATGTGTTCCTTGCAGATCTTCCTGGTATGTCACCGGATAGGGATATTGACTTCTGTATCGATCTTGAACCGGGTACTCGCCCCATTTCTATACCCCCTTATAGAATGGCTCCCGTAGAGTTAAGAGAGTTAAAGGCTCAACTTCAAGAATTGTTGAGTAAAGGCTTCATTAGACCAAGTGCATCTCCTTGGGGTGCTCCGGTGCTATTTGTAAAGAAGAAGGATGGGAGTTTCCGAATGTGCATAGATTACCGACAGTTGAACAAAGTAACTATTAAGAACAAGTACCCCATTCCTCGCATTGATGACTTGTTCGATCAGTTACAAGGTGCTTGTGTCTTCTCTAAAATTGACTTGAGGTCCGGTTATCACCAATTGAAAATACGAGCAACGGATGTGCCAAAGACTGCTTTTCGAACTAGGTATGGGCATTATGAGTTTGTGGTAATGTCTTTTGGTCTTACGAATGCCCCTGCTGCCTTCATGAGTCTGATGAACGGGATTTTCAAGCCATACTTGGACCTCTTTGTGATTGTGTTTATTGATGATATACTGATATACTCCAAGAGTAAGAAGGAACATGAGGAGCATTTGAGAATGGTGTTAGAGTTGTTGAGAAAGAAAAAGCTTTATGCGAAATTCTCCAAGTGTGAGTTTTGGCGAGATTCAGTGTCTTTCTTGGGACACGTGGTTTCTAAGGATGGAGTGATGGTGGATCCATCTAAGATTGAGACGGTAAAGAATTGGGTGAGACCTACAAACGTGTCAGAAATAAGGAGTTTTGTGGGGTTAGCTAGCTACTATCGCCGATTTGTCAAGGGATTCTCTTCTATTGCTTGTCAATTGACGAACTTGACTAAGCAGAATGTTCCATTTGTATGGTCAGACGAATGTGAAGAAAGCTTCCAGAAGCTTAAGACTTTGTTGACTACCGCGCCTATCCTCACCTTGCCAGTAGAGGGTAAAAACTTCATTGTTTATTGTGATGCATCCTATTCTGGGTTGGGTGCAGTGCTAATGCAAGAGAAGAATGTGATAGCTTATGCTTCGAGGCAATTAAAGGTGCATGAACGTAACTATCCGACCCATGATTTGGAGTTGCCGCGGTAGTATTTGCACTAAAGCAATGGAGACACTACTTGTATGGGGTTAAGTGTGAAGTCTACACGGACCATCGTAGCCTACAGTATGTATTCACTCAGAAAGACTTGAACTTGAGACAGAGGAGATGGATGGAACTACTGAAGGACTACGACATCACTATCTTGTATCATCCGGAAAAGGCGAATGTTTTGGCAGATGCCTTGAGTAGAAAGGCCAGAAGCATGGGAAGTCTAGCTCATTTGCAAGCTTCTAGACGCCCATTGGCTAGAGAAGTGCAGATTTTGGCTAATGACTTTATGAGGTTAGAAATAAATGAGAATGGAGGATTGTTAGCTCGTGTAGAGGCAAGATCTTCTTTCCTTGATCAGATTAAGGGAAACAGTTTGATGATGAGAAACTAAGGCGAATTCGAGATAAAGTGTTGCAAGGAGAGGCTAAGGAAGCAATAATTGATGAGGAAGGTGTTTTGAGGATTAAGGGAAGGGTATGTGTACCCCGCATCGATGATTTGATCACCACTATTCTTACAGAAGCTCATAGTTCCGGATATTCTATACATCCTGGTGCAACCAAGATGTATCGCGACCTAAAGCAACACTTCTGGTGGAGTAGAATGAAGCGAGATATTGTTGAGTTTGTTGCCAAATGTCCAAATTGTCAACAAGTAAAGTATGACCACCAAAGGCCCGGAGGAACGCTTCAGAGAATGCCCATTCCTGAATGGAAGTGGGAGAGAATCGCGATGGACTTCGTGGTTGGTCTTCCCAAGACATTGGGTAAGTATGACTCTATTTGGGTGATTGTTGATAGGCTAACTAAGTCCGCTCATTTCATTCCGGTCAAGGTGACCTATAATGCAGAGAAGTTAGCCAAGATCTACATCTCAGAGATCGTTCGGTTGCATGGAGTTCCACTCTCCATCATATCTGATAGAGGTACGCAGTTTGCTTCTAAGTTTTGGAGGACTTTGCATGCTGAATTAGGCACTAGGTTGGACCTTAGCACGGCATTTCACACCTCAGACCGATGGTCAGTCTGAGCGAGACGATTCAAGTGTTGGAGGATATGCTTCGTGCATGTGTGATAGAGTTTGGTGGCCATTGGGATAGCTTTTTACCTTTGGCAGAGTTTTCATACAATAATAGCTATCACTCCAGTATTGACATGGCTCCATTTGAAGCATTGTATGGGAGGAGGTGTAGATCTCCCATTGGTTGGTTTGATGCCTTTGAAGTTAGACCTTGGGGGACTGATCTGTTGAGAGATTCTCTGGAGAAGGTGAAAGCTATTCAAGAAAAGCTTCTGGCGGCGCAAAGTAGACAAAAGGAGTATGCAGACCGGAAGTTAGAGACTTGGAGTTCATGGAAGGTGAACAAGTCTTGTTGAAGGTTTCACCCATGAAAGGGGTGATGCGGTTCGGAAAAAGGGGTAAGTTAAGTCCAAGGTATATTGGACCATTTGAAGTGCTTAAGAGAATAGGGGAGGTGGCTTATGAATTAGCCTTGCCCCCAGGGCTGTCCGGAGTGCATCCGGGTTTTCATGTATCCATGTTGAAGAGATACCACGGAGATGGAAACTACATTATCCGTTGGGATTCAGTTTTGTTAGATGAGAACTTGACTTATGAAGAGGAACCGGTTGCTATATTAGATAGAGAAGTTCGCAAGTTGAGGTCGAGAGAGATTGCATCCATCAAAGTTCAATGGAAGAATCGACCGGTTGAAGAAGCTACTTGGGAGAAGGAGGCAGATATGCAAGAAAAATATCCACATCTGTTTACAGATTCAGGTACTCCTTTTCGCCATTGTTTTTCTTCTTTTGATCATTCGGGGACGAACGATGGGTAAATTGGTATCTATTGTAACGACCTGTTTAGTCGTTTTGAGCAACAGAGTTCATTTCTGGGAAAAACTGGCTGGAACGACGAGTGTCACGACGGACCGTCGTGGTCACGACGGCCCGTCGAGGAGGTGTCGTTCCAGGACACTTAGAATTCTTCAAATTGGATATTAAAATCGACTCTCTGTAAATTGTGACGGACCTGCAGGACGTTCCGTCACATCCACGACGAACCGTCGTGAGTTTTCGTTGCAATACACTTCAACTTTTGAGAATTTGGTGCAAGAAACGAGTTTTTAACCGTCATGACGGAGGTGCAGGACGGACCGTCACAGGGGTGACGGGCCGTCACAGCTCACCTGGATTTTGGGAGGCTGCGACGACCTGCGTGACGGACCGTCGCAGGCACGACGGCCCGTCACAGGTCGCGCAGATCCCAGTCAGAATAGGATTCCTCTACACGTTTTAAGGGTCGTTTTGGACTATTCTTTCCTTAATTATAAAGATTGAGGGTTAATATTAATAAGTCTAATTACTTGGGGGTTAAAAAGGGGTAACCTTAAGTTAATTAGTGGGTTTTATTGTCCTTTTTCACACTTAATTATTTGTTAATTAGGGTAAAGGAGAGAGGGTTTGAATAAAACAAACAGAAAGAACAAGAGAGAAAGAAAGGGGAGATCGAACGAGAGAGGAGAAACGAAGAGGAATAACAAAGCTTGGGAGATTTCTTGTTGATTCCAATTCTTCGGTGGAGGTAGGTTATGGTTATATTACGATAATCGTAGTGAACTCTTAATAGTGAATATTATGTGTTTATAGTATTGTAAACCCTGCTATGTGCTTGAATTGTATGCTTGCATGATTATGATTACGAAATTGTGATGAATTAACAAGCATGATGAAGCTATTGAATCCCAAATCTTGAAAGAACCCTAATTCGCTTGATAAATTATATAATGAGAATGATGATGCCTTAGTGTAAAAAGAAGGCTTGATGAATTAGGGGATCGGGTGCCACGTTCCGGTACCAGGGTAGAATCAATATGAGGATCGGAGTGTCACGTTCCGACACCAGGATAGAATATGAGGATCGGAGTGTCACGTTCCGACACCAGGATAGAATATGAGGATCGGAGTGTCACGTTCCGACACCAGGTTAGAATATGAGGATCAGAGTGTCACGTTCCGACACCAGGATAGAATATGGATCGGGTGCCACGTTCCGGTACAAGGATAGAATGAATATGAGGATCGGAGTGTCACGTTCCGACATCAGGATAGAATTAGAGGAGCGGAGTGTCACGTACCGACACAAGAGGAAGAAAGATAATGAATCTTGAAAGATAATGAATATACTCAATCTAATGAACTTAATTCCCAAATGAGTATGGTATTGAGGTTTGAGACCTCATGTATGAACTTGACGGAAATTGTTAATGATAAAGTAATTGTTGTTGCTACATGTTGAGTATTGTAGTTGATTTACATTATTATTGATATATATTGTTCCCTATTTTGAGTTGGCCGATGATATCTACTAAGTACTTGTGGTTGTACTGACCCCCTACTTTTATATTTTCTTCGTGTTATTTGTGTAAATGCAGCAAACGTTCCGTCAACTTCTACACAACAGTAACTCGGGCCAGATTTCATCATACCGGATCTCAGGGTGAGCTAACGCTTCTAGCTTGAACTGGATCTTCTTCTATAAGTCTTGATGCCTTGACTTCCGGCATGGACTAGTTTCTTATGTATTTTTAGCTTCTTAGACATTCTTAAATAGTTTAGTTTAGTAATTTGATCATAGATGTTCTTGTGATGATGACTTCCAGATTTTGGGGATAGTAATAATAGTTTTGAATTGTTTTATTTATGAGTTTAAGTCTTCCGCATTACTTTTGTTGATATTGTATTAAAATGATAAGCTCTATATGGGTTGGTTCGCTCACATAGGAGGGTAAATGTGGGTGCCAGTCGCGTCCCCGATTTGGGTCGTGACATTTATGCAGTTTCCCAATATTTTTTTAGGTGAATTGGGTACCACGATATAAGATGATAGAAAGGGCACTCCATGAAATCTCACTATCTCTTTCATATACACCTTAACAAATTGTTCAGCATTATAGTCTATCCTTATCGGAATGAAATCGGGCGACTTAGTCAATGTATGAACCATTATTCAAAAAGAATCAAACTTCCCCAAAGTCTATCCTTCAATTTGACGCGACGCATCAGCTATAACATCCTTATATTTAACCTTTTTGAAGTTTTGACACATTGCTACGAACTAATTTGTGTCTTTCTTGATGCCCAACTACTAACAAATTAGTTACAGATCTCTACAAATTTTTGCAATACCCAGATGAATATTATGAACCATGAAAATCTGACAACAATTTTTGAATCACGTCATCAACTCAAGGAACGTAAATTCTACCTTTAAAACTGATCACACCCTATGCTAAAATAGTGGCATCTTGTTCCTTATCGTTCACTGTCTTTTCCTTGAGTTCCTTCAAATTATTAGCCTCAAAATGTTTGGATTTGATCTCCTTAATGAATTTGTCCTTAACATCAATGCTAGCTAATACCCCACCTCTTCCTAAGATGCCCAACTAAATGATCTTGGACTCTTAATGTCAGAATTTAATTAGAAAAATAACGCTTGATTACACTCTAGTAAGTTACGCTACTCATACTTACTGCCTTTCGACTCAAAGCGTCTGCCACAACATTAACCTTGCCAGGATGGTATGTAATGGTAACAATATAATCCTTGAGTAACTCCACCAATTTTTTCTGCCTAAAGTTAATATTCTTTGAAGTGAACACATGTTGCAAACTAAAATGACCGGTAAAGATTTCAAACTTAACGCCATAGAGGAAATGTCACCAAATCTTTAGAGTAAACACTAACTTTGCCAACTCTAAATAATTCGTTGGATAATTATTTTCATACACCTTCAATTTGACGCGACGCATCAGCTATAACATCCTTAAACAGTATAAACATAGAACCAAACCATAGTGTGAAGGATCAGAACAAACAATTAAGTCTTTACCTTCAACCGGTAATGCTAGGATGGGTGCGGGGCTCAAGTTAGGCTTGATCTTTGGAATCTGTCCTCACATTTTTCAGTCCCTTCGAACGGTATATCCTTATTAGTCAAATTAGTAAAGTAAGTACCAATGCAGAAAAATTCATAACAAATCAACGATAATAGGTGGCACTCCTATCTTCCGTCACCTTTTACACATAACTCAATTCTTAACTGGCTCAATCTTTTGAGGTTCTACTATAACACCTTATTTTGAAACTACATACCCCAAAAATGCAACTAATTTCAACGAAAATTCATAAAGAGAAAATTTAGCATACAACTTTTGCTTCCACGAACACCCAAAACAGTTTGAAGATGGTTAGCATACTCATATTTACTCTTCGAATAAACCAAAGTATAATCAATAAAGTCTATCACAAATGAATCAATAAGTGGTTTGAACACCACATATATCAAACCCATGAACATTTCAGGTGCGTTAGTCAAGCTTAAAGACATAAGAAAAAATTCATAGTGCCCATTACGAGTTCTAAATGGCGTCTTCAGAACATCCTCTTGTCGAATTTTCAATGTATGGTAATCGGATCTTACATCAAAATTAGATAATTTGTTGCACTTTCAATTGGCAAAAAAGATCATCTACTTGATGCAGATTCAATCTCAACGTCCCTAATATGGGAAAAATAAGTCAAACAACCTTTCTCTACTAATTTTCTAGCCCAAATGGAGGATATAATATTAGCCTGCTTAAGCTTGTACACCCCTTCCCATTCTAATTTTTCCCTTCCCGGATCTAGAGTCAAAAACATAGTATAACAATTTAGCACACATAATAATGGGACAACTATGCTATGCGTAATATTTCATCAAAGTCAATCATATCCAAAATCACCAAATCAGCCCATATATGATATTCGATAAACAAAATAGGGAAAGCACGGTAAAAATGGGTAACTATGATGACTTTTATATAAAACTTTTAATGAAATATCGCTAGAACATAAGAATAAATAGAACCCGGATCAAACAATATATTAGTCATCCCGTCATATGTAACATTCCAGAAAATGTACATGCCTAGTGAAGAGTCTATTATATTTTATGAATATTTATTGGAGTACATAAGCATCCCAATTCCCAATATTTAGTAGTATTGGCATGTTGGAGAATATTGGCTTAAGGGTGTTAGCCAATTTTCTAGGTATACACAAGTATTTAGAATATAATCCAAGATTTTTTTAGGAATTATTCCTGCAATGAAGACCATAAGTTAAAATATTGAATCTCATCTTAACACATTATGTACGAGGCATCCAAGTGTCAAGCCTAGGTACCATAGCACATGTTCATTTAAAATGATCATGTAGAGTAAGCAGTGCCCAAGGATATAGTGAGGATCCTTGGGAAAACAAAAAATGGACAAAAACACATGTACTAATTGGTCTAGACCAAAGCCCAACCGAATTCTGTTAGGGCGATTAGGGGCAGGCACACATGTGGGGGTCAAGCCATGTGGGGCTGATACTCCTAACAAACTCTTGGATCTAAATAACTTTCCTAACTAGATAACTAATCTAGAACTAACCGAAATTAACTAACTAGTGCACCGGATAACCTAAGACCTAACCGGGTGACACTAACCTAGTAACTAACTTAAAAGGCATCCTAATACCTAACTTAGGATGGTCAAAAAGGGTTGGTTATGGTACTAATGATTTAGGGGTACTCTAATAATTACCCTAGTCAACTTAAATAATTAAATTATAAACTTATTTAATTAATTAAAAACCATTATTTTAGCCGAGACACTTAGAAAAATTTCAGATTTTACTTAGTCAAATACTCTCCCTTTTTTAGTCAATTTTGGAGGGGCGTTTTGGGTAATTAGATAAATGAGTTATTTAATTAATTTAATTAGCCTAAGTTTAATTAGTAAATATCAGTTCCTATGACCTAGAAACTCACGACTAAAACATAATACAAACGTGAGAAAAACAGTGTGCAACACACAAGACACACAAGAAAAAAAAAACCCTCGAGTTCTCTTAGGCGATTTCAAGGCTATTCTTCAAGATTTTTTGTTCAAACTTCAAGGCGATCTTTATAGATTCAACTCTACAGTAAGGTATGAGTCTTATCTCTTGCATTCGTTTCTCCAAGAGGCTTTTCAAATGTCTTATTGTTCAATGTCCACCTCCCAAGTTATCCTTGTTATCGATTCTAATAGTAGGTAGCTGTAATATCTAACATGTTGTCGGTATGTGGTGTTAATTGAACATTATGTGCAGTATTATTGATTTTAGTTATTTTCTAGTGAGTCCTATTGATTTGATTCATATGATCAGGGTATTAGCTACATGAGTTAAAGGATGTTGTAATGCCGAATTGTGTTCGAGAAGATGAAGTTGTTATGAATCATTCATGATGTTTAGTTCACTATCAAATGTCGAATTTCTTAGAATGATGAAATCAATATAGTACATTCATGAAGTTAATTGACTTGGCTAGTGAGTTGAATTTATGCCAAAAAAATCGCTAGCAATATATTGTCCAAAAGGTTGAAAAGATATTTCTTACTATGTTATTTCTGAAATGTGATACAGAATAAGCTAATGACTAAGTTAAACCAAATAAACCATGACCAATGTAACTTTGATTTCACAAACAAGGGTATGACAATCATTGGGACAAGTCCCAACATACCCTTTCCAAATGAACTATGAATATAAGTAAGTACATTGAACAAAGTTTACAACGTTCATAAAGAGTGGTATACAACTACCAAATGTCGTTGAACAATATAAGGTCAGGAATGACATAATATAAAGTTCAAGAATTATGAAAGTGACCGTAATGAGGTGTTAAATTAAGTGCGACAAGTCTCACTCACACCTAGACAATTATGTTAAAGATACTGATATAAGAGGGTGTTAATAATCGTGAGACAAGTCTCATTAACACCAACATGATAATGTTAATTAATATTCACAGTTTATCAAGAAAAGAAAGGGATGACCGGTTATACAAAGAGTTAAGTAAACCTCACAACTAGAAGAAAGCTTCCATAATGTTTGATTCAACTCTAAAAGTTATCAAGTAAAAGAAGTTGCGCAAAACACTGATAGACTAGCAATGAACTTGTGCCAGCACATGTAAGCCTCATGAGATGAGGCTCCACCAAAGTGTATAAGAGTCCCCGAAAATCTCCTAGTCTTCGAACTGTGTTTCCAGCATAGGAATTAGCCAGTGGATTCCACCTAAGAGATCTAGGCATGATTCGGTTTCACTTTGGCTGGTGAAACCATCCCTTTTCGGTGTGGGTCAGGCATTGGATTTCATGTTTAGCTCATATGATCTACGTCGGTTAATGATAAAAAAAGTATTCGGTTCCCTTTTGTCGTGAACCACCTCTTTTCGGTGTGGCGAAGACACTGCACTTGGTTTCACTTTAGCCATTGAACCACCCCTTTTGGGTGTGGGGAAAACAGTAGATTTCATGTTAGCTCGCATGATCTTAATGCTAAAGATTTCTTTAAGAGAGTAAGAAAGAAAGAAGATGAAATATAATTTCAAAGTGAGCTATGAAATTAAGAGCTTAAGTATGTCAAATCATTTCTGGTTAATAATAATGTGTTTTAACAAGTTATTGGCTTGTGCGTGCCAAATCAAGATATATGCTCCAATATCTTCAGATTATGCAAATGATCAAATAATCGGCATAGCCAAATAAAAATTGGTTAATAATGACTTCTTATATTATTCCAATAAAGGGGAGTAAAACATAATTGCTAATCAATGCCTCATAATCTTCATATGAAAATGATGAAATAACTGGTCTAGCCAATAAAGATTGGCTTATAGAGATTTTATGCCCACGTTAAAAAGAATTGAATGAATAACTTGAAGCAAGGGTAGAAAAATCATTTCCCTAGTCTTTTGAATAATTTCATCGATTCATTGTAGGTATGGGACTATAATGAATTATTGCAATTGTAAGTAAGACATAGTATTAAGGAGATGATTGAACTACACAACAAGGAGAAGAAAAAGACTGAAAAAATAAACTATGTCCTGGGGGAAGAGCTATTGTGTTTGGGAGGAGCAAATTTATAATTTTTCATTCGAGGTGTTCTAAAATTATGTTCATGATTCCAAGGTCTTATTTTCATATATAAAATGAGTTGGTTTCTTCGACTGCATTAAAATATTTCATATTCATTCCATGATTCATAAATACTGAATGAAAAAAGTCTAGTGACTACACTTTCCGGAAACGACATGTTATAGGTAGAGATTTCCTTGATCATGCATAGTCCATACGTGTATATAAGCATACACCCATACATAGTACAAGTGTGTACTAACCCTATACTATTATTAGTTTTATAGGCGCAAGTCAGTGAGCAGATTGAGGACTCATTGAAGCGATTTGGGTTAGAAATCTCCAGACTTTTGAAGGTCCTCTTGAATTTGAGGATGCTACATCTATCATTCTATCTTAGCACTTTAGACATAGCTAGTGGATGTTGTCCCTAGAGTTTCATTTCAGACGTTTTATTCAAAGATTTGTATTAAGGCCGTTTTGCAAACTATTAGGATATATTGATTCTTTCATTTTAATTGTTTAATCAAGTATAGATTGTTGTTTAGTTTGATCTTATTATAATATTATTCTATATATCAATCATATGAAGTCTATGTATATTTCACTAGTTTTAGAACGTTCAAATTTTCCGCAATATTAACTATATGATTGTGATGAAATCAAAGAAAGGCTTGCCTGCGAACTCTAAGAGGTTAACGACGCCGGTTGCGTTCAGATTCCTTAATTCATGTGTGTCATCATAGACAAGAAAAGTAAATGTAATCATTGCGTCATACACATCTGCCTCATCTCTGCATCGAAAAGGATAACATTGCACCCTGTCATCTTGATTAGCCACTTCCCTTCCTTCTTGCACGTTACCTCTTCCTCTACCACCATTTCCTCAACCTCCAAGGACTTGTTTATTACCTCCTCGACAACCTTGTAGATATCCTCTACTTTTAAGATCATTCCCCGTGGTAACCATTACTCTAGAGGGATGTTGTGCAGAGTGTACCACATGCGGGTAGGGGCAATGTCTCCTCATATGTCTGAGGTCTCCACAATAATAGTAAATATGGTAAGAGGATAGTTGCTGTCTGTTGAATGCAAGAATTGTAGAAACGGGCCGAGTAGACTGAATTGGCTTTGTTGCCCGTGTTGGCCTACCGGATCCCTTGGAATAGGAGCTCTGAAAATTTCAAAAATTTATGGCTAAGTTAGATCCGCAATACATGTAAGATCTACACAATTGTTTGGCCACACCTTGATGTTAAAAGGACACAAACTCAACTCTATGTCGGTGAACAATGCGCAGTTTATGAAACCTCTCACAACAGCTTAAGATAAATTCATAAGCATTTTAAGTTTCTGAACCCAATATCACTTGAGGCTTAAGCTTCAAGAACATAGTAAACGTGTAATGCTCATTACCAGTCATAACAGAACCAAACCAAGGATGGCAGAAAGCATCCAATCTTACATTTCAACTCGTCTTGGGCGGAGTACTAGCAACATGGGGATTATTTTGAACTTTAGTAGGTAGAACAACTCCAAAACCAGCCAACACATGTAAAAAGACCAAGATTTGATTAGCTAACATCACATCTATAGGGGGAATAACCGTATTATCAACCGACACCTCTTCCTCTTTTATATTTTCCTCAACATCTCAAACCTCGATATCCTCTTTTATGTCCACATTATGGACGGGTTCCATCTCCTTCATAGGAATATTGTAACTAAATGTCTCATTCCTTGAAGACACTATTCTCTCACAAACTCTACCCCTAGATCTTCTTCTACCCTACCTCAACCACAACCTCTCGTTGTAGGTTCCTCGGTCTGAGCACTGATAAGAGCTGCGAGACAAACACTATTTAACCTTGTATAAACAATCTACAAAGATCCATACCAATTTTTATCACGTAGATACCAATTCAATCAAAGTTATATCATGAAGGAGAAAAGAGAATAATATAGGTATTCCGTAAAGTCCTATAGCCTCTTGAAGAAAAGTAAAGGTGTCCCTATACCAATCTGTGAGACTCTATTAGACTTGTTATTCTACATCCACAACAACGAACCTTGGTATTTATACCAATTTTTTCCATCGCAGACGTTGTAATTTTCAACCACACTAACCCTCTAATGGGAGAACTACTACTAAACCCCAAACAAAGCAACTAAACAAATGAAGGCGATAAATTTACATAAGAAAGTTTATTAACTAAACAAATATTGAATTTAAATACCTAGAATCTAAAAGTCAATGTACCGAATCATCTAAAGCTCAACTAAGTATAAAACAAAAGAAATGCAACATAGTTTAATGAATTAAAAAAAATACCTAATCATTCTTTCCCTAGGATCGACAATCATAGTAGAAGCAAACTTAGACAATTTTAAGGACGTCAAAAATAATTATTCGCACTCATGATTTCTTGATGAAGGTAAATGAATTCAAATACCTTTGCCTCCCTCATGTCAAGAGGAAATAAACTATCAAGGATAGCAACCTTATAATTTTCCTATTTTAGAGGAACCGTGTTACCTCCCTGTTTTGATTAGTTACCCTAAATTTGAGCAACAAGCTTAAGTTGGTAAGCCATCAACTCAGTTTTTTTCCACTGGCATCACTGGTATGATTCTCAACACCTTGTACACCTCATTAATGAATTATGCAGGCTCTTCCCTAACCTTACAACTATAAATTGTGGAGGATTCATCCCAGTAAAGTCCCTCACTCTAAATACCATCATACCCACATTTGGGTTCACAATGAATACATTCTCTTGATTGGCTTGACTTTTCATGGCTTAATCAAACACATGAAAAGAATCCCTAAATTTAATGTTAGTCAGTTGCTCGGCCAAAGGATCGCCAAGAAATTTAGTATCACGTGGGTTATACTTTGGTGCAACATTCTCATTTGTATTCCTCCTAACGTACTCTTTTTGAGGGGTCATTTTATGAAAAACATTGCATATAGATTCGGAGAAAGAACTTATAGAGTTACACACTATCGCATGACATAGAGTAATGAAACAAATGGAGTTTCTTAATCATGTTATAGACTCTTATTCATAAGTGTGGTGTGTTGCACACTTATGCACAAGACTCCCCTCAACATGGCTAATGAGATATCCTAGGATCGTTCTAAACCTTATAATTTGTCATGTGTCAAGGTAGACTGTAGGTGTAACATGACATAAAGGACCCCGACAGGACCTTCATAAGACAATTATCTTGCATTAACAAGATTTTCAAAAAATCAACATAACTAAAATAGGGTGTATATATTATAAAAGAGTTCTCAAAGTGAAGCTAAAGTCTAAATGGTCCCAATAGCCATCTACTACATCAAGAGTTAAGGGATTTAACCCTGACATCACATAACAAACTGAAAAGTAAAGACTAACAGTAATAAAGGGTTTGTACCTCAAAACATGATGACTCACCACTACTAAGAATGATCAAGGTGACTCCTAGCCATGGGGATGTCATCCTGGACCATCGGACACTATTTTTTGCAAGAGTATGTGTTCATACAAAGAAGTACAAATTATTATACCTATGCATAGAGATACAAATCTTGCTAAAAGATCCTTTCCATGATCATTCAATAAGCAAGTTAAAACCATAAGAAATGGGTTAGAAAGTATCATTAGGTTTGAATTATCCTTAACCTACATATAATACCCTATGATATATAATATGGAATCTAGTGTCTGCCCCACATTGAAAAGGGTGTCCTTAGTTTCCAAGACCAGAAACTTTACTTCTAGCTTACATAGATCAACTAGATAATTACTATATGAGACAATTATCATCCCAAAATAAAATCTTCTCATGCTGGCACATATGTATGGGATAAAGAGATTGCTACTACAAACTCGAATCTAGCTACGAGAACACTTTCATCTCATAATCATCTTGTTGCTAAGCATAAATCCCATTTACTAGTTATACTTCTCTACTTGACTTATTTTTAGTTGAAGGCACATCAAATAGCCAATCAAGAGTAGGTTCATTTAAAAATAACGCATAAGTCTTTGATTCAAAGTTAATGATGAGAAAAAACCTTTCAACACAAAGAATCATTATGTGAGAAAACATTTCACAATTATGTTTTTATGTGTATGAGATATCCTTTCCCAACAAAACAACAATAACAACATTTATGCTTTAATCTAAAAGAAACTTAGATAATGTTCTTTCTCAATAACATTCATGCTTTATTTTTGAAGCAAGTTAAATCCATTTTCAACAATTTCATAAAACACACATATATTCATATACTCATTTTTCATGATTCATAACCCACATTAAATCATGATACATTAGAAAAAATTTGTTATGCATGCGTTCATGGGGAATCCTTCATGCATAATAGTTTGTAAAACAACAAAATAAATCAAAATTTCATTTACAGTTATCCAATCACTTCAAGTTCTTGTTGGGTAGGTTATTTTAGGGGTTGGAATGAACGTACAAGAATATTTCATCGCCATCACTCAAACTTGACACCTTTGATTAATGATGGTAGAAATTTTAAAATCCTTTACACATATTGCTGGTAATTTATAATGTGTTGATTCAATTATATTTCATCAAATTTTTTACTAATAATTATAGTTGTTATTCAATTGTTTTTAATACTAGTTCTTATGTGATGCTGATTTTTCATTATCAAGTAATCAGAAAAAAATTAAAATTGATAGATTACTTTTTGAAATTTTCTCTTATCTGAACTCTGTTTCTTAAAAAATAAAATAAGTAGAGATAATATTAAAACTCCTTAAGAAGAAAACAAAAACAATATACCTAGTTTCATAAGCAATTGATATTATTATTTAGTTGTTGATATCACTTATAATAAGTATAATTTTTTTATATAATTATAATTGTATTTTTTGCTTGTTATATTTGCTTTTTTAAGATTCTTTTTTTGGACTTTGTTATCAAGAGAAAGAGATGACAAATTTACTTGTTTAGATTCTTTTTAGAGTTTGGATTCTTACTCTTACAATGTGACTATTTTAAATCTAATAAATGTGACTGTTTTAAATTTTTCCTTTTATGACTTAATTTATTAAACTCATTTAAGTTTGTTTACTTATTTTATTTTAATATTATTTTAAATTTATCCAATTAAAATGTTATAACCTCAACCAGATTTTTCTATACCATTGTTGGCGAGAGTCCACATAAAAAGAAGTTAACTCTAATGTATTTATATTTCTTTTTTGGCTTTTCTGATAAAATAAAAACATCTCAGTTATTTTATTTTTGAACGAACTTTATTTATTTTTTAGGCTTTTACATAAACAATTGGTGAATTTCATATTTTATTTTTTCTAATCATATGCTAGGTTATAAAATAACTATATAATTAATATGAGTGCAAATAGAATAACAATATTTTACAGTATCAGATACTTATATTTGAAAAACAACAACTAATATAATAAACTATAGAACGTAAAACTAGTTTTTGAAATAAAAATAAATCATTTGTTATTACAAATTATGTTGGGTTCTAATCATGATAGAGTAAATCCTTACTATCTCTAGTTGTCTGTCTACTAGTCTATCCATATCTCTAAATATCTGTCTATTTTTTGCGACATCAACTCGCTACGTAGCAAACTTAATTAACTTGGGGTTTTTAATGAAGGTAATATATGACGGAAGCGTGTAGCTAGGATCGTCAAGCTAAAGAAGCATGGACAAATCAAGAATAACTAAATAAATATAAAAGAGTAAGTGGCACAAAGATGTATTCTTCAAACAGTGTTTATCCTCAGTAAACTATTGTGACAAAAAAACAAAAACGAAAATAGAACAATAAAGAACACACAGTTTACTGTGGAAAACCTCTTCAAACCGAAGGTAACTATCACAGGATCGACAAGATCCGAATTGCTTCACTACACCAATAAGAGGGTTACAATATTCTTCTAATGGCTACAAAAAAAGTTCCAAAAGAGAACAAACAATAACCACAACAACAAAAAGTACATAGAAATAAACATCACCCAAACCAAGGTGTTGTTCGGGAACTAAAAGAAGGATCATTTTGGCCTCTAAATATGTTCTTCACCGTTAAATTAACCTTGAACGGTTAGTTAATATGGAAAAATGATTTCAAGGTTGTTGGTCGGAGAAAAAGACTATAGAAAAAGAACATCTTTTCATCTCTCTTCTCTCTTATTGAAAGCTCTCTAAAAAAAGACTCTGTTGTGTCCTAATGTCTTTCAAAGACAATACTAATGATCAATTGAATTGTTCTCTCAAGATCATCCTCCATTGATAAAGTTGTGCTTTTCCTTAAAGCCAAAACCAACTACAAATAGGATTACATTTCCAATCCTTTTCCTAATATAATTGCAAACCAATTAAAAAGAATTATTCCAATTCTTTTTTCAAGTAGTATTAGGCCATGGACCTTTGGCTGGAACATAGGCCATTGCTGGATAAACTCCCCCTCTAGCCAAGTGGCCAAATGGACTTGGAGTAGAGGAAATCTTTTTAGGCATCATGCCTGCCATACTTTTACAAAACTCATTCTTGTCATGATGAATTCTTAAATTATATGTCAGAGTATGTAATATGACTTCAACATAACCTACATGTTCTCCCATGTTAGTCAATAGAATATACTCATCATGAGAATAATGTGTTGACCTTTGCTTCTCTATAGTAGATCTTTTACAAGAGGTTTTTGGAGCATCCAAAGTGGTCATCTCTCCATTATTTCGTTGATTATTAACCACACATCATCAGTAGGAAAATCTATAGTTTCTAAACTCTTATCATTATGTTGGGTTCCTTCATGTGCAGAAGATGTATCAATAATAGGAATCGGATCTGCATCAACTAAGCTCTCATCAGTCTAAGAATCTGGTTTCTCAGTCTTATCAGTATCTTCAATAGGATGATCTTCAATGAACACACCATCACGACTTCTAATGATCTTCTTATCCATTGGATCATAAAAGCGATATCCAAACTCATCTTGACCGTAACCAATGAAGATGCACTACTTAGATTTAACATCCAATATCGACCTCTCATCTTTTGGAACATGCATAAAAGATTTACAACCGAAGATTTTTAATAGATCATAAGAAACATCCTTATCCAACAAAACTCTGTTTGTAACATCACCAACCAAAGCAAAAACATTAGACAAATTGATAATATAAACAATCGTGTTAAGTGCTTCAACCCAAACGAAATTTGGAAATTTAGCCTATGAAAGCACGCTTCTAACTCTGTTAACTAAAGTTTTATGCAACCTCTTTGCAAGGCCATTGAATTGAGGAGTCCTTGCAGGAGTGTTGTGATGACGACTTCCTTGCGATTCGCAGTAGTCATCAAAAAGACTAATATAGTCACCACCATTATAGTGCAAATAAATTTTTTTTTTCGTGTTTGTCGATATTGAAAACATTTACACAAATCAAACAATTTATCTTTCGATTTTAAATTACATACCCAAATATTTTTAGAATCATCATCAATGAAAGTAGACAAGTAAAGTGCACCACCTTTTGACTTCACTTTAAAAGCACCACACAAATTTGAGTGTACTAGCTCTAGTGGCTCAAACATACTTGAAGGAGGATGACATTGAAAATACACTTCTTTTTGTTTTCATTACTAAGCAATGAACACATCGTTTCACCTTTGCTTGTTTTATTCCAACAAGAAAATTCTTCTTAGACAAAGATGTGATCCCCCTCTCTCCTATATGACTACGCCTACTGTGCCACAATTCTGATACACACTCACTGTCCAAGAAATTTATAGTCACCAACAGTCGACCCTTGTGTCACGTACATATTTGAATTCTTTATTCCTCGAGTTTCAATCAATGAGCCTCTGGTGAGCTTCCATCGGTCATTAATAAAGTCATTATGATAGAAATTATCATCTAGTAATCCGAAGGATATCATATTAACTATAAAGTTTGAATCAGGCTTGACTTTCTGAAGGACTAACATTGAACCAGTATTGGTTTAAACAAATATTGTCAACATTAAATACCTTAACCTCGCCAACATGACCCATCTTTAACACCTCAAACTTAACAAAAATATAAGATGAAAAAAAGTCTTTTCTTGGTGTAACATGTGATGTGTCTCCAGAATGTACTATTCAACTTGTATCTTGAGATACAAAATTGATGACGTCTTTATCACAATCAAAGAGAAGGCAATCTCGTACAATAGTAGCAGCATTGTTTCCATTATTTTCTTCCCTTTTCCCTTCTTTGAGATCTTGCTTCAATTTTTGCAAAATATTCTAATTTTTCCTTTCTTTCCATAATGATAACATATAATATTAGGATTCATAAATCTCGAATTTCTTCTGCTTTTGCATACTCCTCAGGCATCTTTTCTTTATCTTCCCTTTATCTTTTGTATCTGTAACATCTATATTTGAGGATGTGTCTTGAGATTTTCTTATAATGTTTTAATGCAACACATCCACTCTTTGAATATTCCATAGTAACCTTTCCACAAATGGTGGAATTTTGTAAAGAAACACGAACAGTTCCCAAAGAATCCGGTACAGTATTAAGAAGACAAAGTCCTTATATTTCATCATCAAAATTAACACCAATTACTGATAACTAATGAAGAATACGCTACAAATTATTTATGTGATCAAGAATAGGAGTGCCCTCCATGTATTTAAACGTCATCAATTTATTTAGCAAAGAACAACTTGTTAAATGCCAAATTTTGAAGCGTAATGTGTCTCCATCTTTACGCACAATGTTCTAGCATGTGTCCTATTCACAAAATAGTTACAAACATTACTTTCAACCCATTGTCTTATATATCTGCATATTTGCTGGTGCTCAAATTCCAAATTTTCATTGGTCACAGTCTATAGTTTATGAGCAGAAAAAACAAAAAAAAGCACCTTCTTCACGAACAATAGATCATTCAACTTGCTTTTCCATATATTGTAGTTTCTTCCATTTAAACATACCATCTTACTCATATTCCCCATTATGTAGATAACCAAGCTATGATACCAATTTTTGTGACGGAAAAATGAAAAAAAAAGTCTAACAATAAAAAACATTAAGTTTAAGATGGAAAAACTGTTCAAACCAAAGGTAACCACAACTGGATCTACAAGATCCGAATTTAATCACTATACTAATGAGAGGGTTACGAATATTATTCTAATTGCTACACAACAAGTGCCAAAAGGGAACAAAAAATAGGTACACCAACAAAAGATAAATAGAAAGAAACACCACCCAAACCCAACTGTTGTTCGAGACCTAAAATAGGTTCTTACTAACCTACGAATATGATATCCATCGTTCACATTAACCACCAAGATGTCAAAAACATTCGGTCCAAGTTTCAGCCCGATCCAATGAATAGTTAGTTAGGAAACACAATCTGAAAGATGTTGGTTGGAGGAAAAGAGTGCAACAAAAGATCCCTTTTTCTGCAGACTTCTCTCTTATTGAAAGCTCTCTCAAAAAAATCTCTAATTTACTAATGTTATTCAAAGACCATAATAATGAACAATTGAATTATTCTGTCAAGACCATTTTCTATTTATAGAGTTGTGCTTTTACTTACAATACCAAAACCAACTAAAAATAGGATTATAATTCTAATCCTTTTCCTAATAAAATTTGAAACCAAATAAAGAGAATAATTTCTATCCTTTTTCATGTAGGATTAGGCCATGAGCATCTGACTGAAACATATGTCATAACTTAACATACACTTCCTATTACTCCTTTTCCTCAAAACACAACAAGAAAATTGTTGATTACATGTAGATTTTTGTGGGGATTAGTATGAAAAATCAGAGGAAACATATTTTCATATTGATTCCCTGGAAAATCACAATGTAATTCACAGTTTTCTTGTAGTGAAAAAATGTTTAATTTCTCCGTCAAATGAGATAGTACTAATGAGAAGGATATCAATCATTCATCCGACCGAGAGGCCAATTAGTGAGAAAGATGAAAATCACCAACATGGACTTTAATATTGATAAATATTTTGGCTACAAACATAATTCAGAATGAACAAACTAGTAACTAGTTTTGATTTGAGTAGATGTATTTTTCAATTTCGTGGTGTGTGTACAAACAAGGATTCAAATGTTAATTCAAAATTTTATTTCCAAGTCACTGAATCTATTATTTATGATAAGTGTAAAATAATAATTTATTTTATATACCGTGTACAAAATATATAATTTGAGATATACATTTAACACACATTTTCAACAATTCGTTTAAATCATAAATATTCTATTAATATCTTTCTCAACCCTTGACCCTTATCTAGGATTACACTTCCATGTTGTTGTTATTAGTCTCCTTTAATTTTCTTGCCTTTTCTATGCTCTAGAAATAAGTTGTTCATGAACTCTCATATGTTTTAATCTGTTTGAAATTTTTTAATCTTCATGATTATCAACATTTATATTTAGTGAATTTATTATTATTGGTCTTTATTGCAGAATCGCTGCATAATATGGTTTTGGGAGAAACTCGTTAGTTAAAACTGCATTTTCTTGGTACTTCACAATGGGTTAGAGGCCACATGATTCAAAATATTTTTGTTTTCATAGTTCTATTAAATCTTAGGGACTGACGATATTTAGGAATTTTTGTTACATAAGGTTTATTATTAGTAACAACCAAACTAAAGGTAGTTGTTCAGATAGTAATAAGATATCTCCTCCAATCTTAAAATAGTGGGCACGAGTTACCATGATCCTGAATTTTTCTAGTTTTAATTACATCAAACAAATCGTCGATAACTATAATTATCAAGTCCATTGTTTTTACGAAGCACTTAGGGTGTTTTTGGTACGGAGGAAAATGTTTTCCAGCAAAATAAATTGATTTTTTACTTATTTTCTAATGCTTGGTTGGGGATGAGAAAATTTTCCAAAAAATAATGTTAGTGTTTGACTTTTGAATAAAAAGTGTTTTTTGAGTTATATCTTTTATTTTTCTACACTAGAAAATAATTTTTAAAAATAATCTTAAATTTTTTTAAGAGGTGAGGGCTGGGGGGGGGGGGTAAGGGTTAAAATTAGATTTTTGAAGTAGAAGATATTACTTTACAAAAAACTTAAAAATAATTGGGGTGGGGTATGGTAGGGGCTGGGTCGAGGGTATTGTGCAAAAATGAAATTTTGAAACTGAAAATACTTTTCAACTAACTTATACTATTAATTTTTTTTGGGGTGGGGAGGACGAGGTACGGGTGGATTTTTTTTTTTTGAAGTTGAAAATAATTTTTAAAAACAAAATTAATTTTTTTGTATGGGGGTTGGGGGTTTGTAGGGGGTGGGTTGGGTGGGGGTGATGTATCGTGGTTTCACGGTACTTCCAATGCTCTTTCCTCAAGATTGGTGTGTGTCTAAATCCATTTGTAGTAATTTTTATATGTTATTATCTTTATTTTGTAGGAAAGGTTTCCAAGACCAAAATGTAGAAGGCTTTGGAGATTAAGTGTGTATATGACCAACGAAGGCCATCGATGGCCTGTCGTCCCATCGACAGACCGTAGATGGTGACTGTCGATAGAAAGTTCAAGCATTTGGAAGCAACTCGGGGAAATTTGACCAAGTGTGGGGCTATGGAAAGATGTACGGTCCGTCGATTGATCGACAAACTCTCTTGTTGAATCGTCGATCAAATTATTAGAAAGTCCCAATATCCAATGTTGAAAAAGCTAAGTATGGAATGATGAGAAGTATCGACAGACTGTATGTGAATCAAAGGACTGATGTTGGTCCGTCGATTTAATCAGAGAAGATGCAAGTTCAAATCTAAAAAAGATGCTAAGTCTGAACTTCCGGAGGCAGTCGACAGCCCGTCGTTTGATCGACGGACCATCTGTGGGGGTCGTCGATTGAAGCCGCATTTTGTGGATAACTTTCCTCATTAGAATACCTTTTAATATTGTATAATTTTTTTATAAATATGGTGTAAAACCTAATTTTTGTGGTTGGGTTATATTAGTATTTCCTTAGTTTTGTTCTTGGAGATTTGTTTTTACAACTTTGGCATTAATTCAAATTTCCGGTAATGGTTTACAAGTGATTTTTGTGGTTTAAAGTTGAATTTATTGATATTCGTCGAGTTTATCAATGTAGGTTCAAGATTTGTTATTTATCATCCATGAATTGTGTTTAGATATGCATGGGTAACTAAATTCACAAAAAGGGTTGTGGGAACCATGGGTGATTAACAAAATAAACCTATCTTAATAACAATTCTTAAAATGGTTATTCCATGCATTAATAATTTTTTTTCTTAGAATCTTGTAAACTAGTGCACACATTAGAACTCGCCTTATTGCTACTTTCCGGACCAAGTGGGTAGTTAATAGGAAAAGAATTATCAACATAGATTTAGTGAGATACTATCTAATAGGATAGTCTCTATTGGTGCTAACTAACAACTAATCCATTCATCAAATACGATGCTTAATATGAAGTTAATGTGAGGGATAGGAACTTTTACACACATAGCCGGATGGGGTGAAATTCTCTAAATGCGGACCAAGGATTTGGAGATATCTAACTTAAAACTTTGCATGAAAAACACTATGGAAAAATTGTTATAACTAGGATGCGAAATTATGAACCTATTAAAAGCACTTCCACCCTAGTTTCTCTCACATAAACACCAAACATTTACTCTTGTTACTTGTTTGATTTACCATTATTGAAAACTTTTATTTCATAAAAATACCCTTTAGTTACTGATTTTGGGAAAGGACTTGACTAAATAGAAGTAACCGTACGTTGAATTTAAGTCTGAACAATTTTCCTCGTGGGATCGACCCCAACCTAAAAGTTGGGTTCTTTACATGATTCGACCTCTTATAATTCTCCAGGGAAGTGTAATTTGAGCGTATTAAATTTTGCCGCCATTTTAGAGAAATAGACTTTTAGATTAACATTAACAACATTACTGAATTTAAGACAATAATTTTCTAATTTTACTTTTTTCTATTGTTTTTGTTTCTTTGAGGTCTAGCTCTAGTGTATGCCAAGTACACGTAGCGGAAGAGAACCAATACTTCAATTCGATCCTGAACTGAAACGTACTCTTCGAAGAATGAATAATCTGTGAAACCCAGCTAATCTACGTGATGGGATAAATTGCCAGCCCACACCACAAGTTGATGCTCATAATCAAGTGGTTGCGGAAAATCTGGCTGATGAGGCTTTGAGGATGCAGCCTCGCATACCAAATCTTCAAGATTTCTATAGAGGCAACATTAACATCACTGATTCTGATGGGCCTCTTGTCCTACCTTATCTACCGTAGGGTCACACATTCATTGTAAGTAGTATCTTGATGCAGATGCTCACCGTAAGGGGTTTGTTTTTAGGGCTATTATATGAGGATCAACATGCTCACATATCTAAACTAACATCGGTGTGCAAGAGTTCTGTAGAGATTAAGACTTGGATCTAAACATCATCGGGTTGAGAGTGTTCCCTATTTCTCTAACAGGAGAGGCCGCAATATGGTTTATTGAATTTCCCTACAATTCTATCAATACCTAGGATCAGTTGAAGGATGTGTTCCTAGCATTCTACAACTTGGTTTTAAAAAACCTCAACCACAAAGAAAGAGTAAACAACTTTGTGGCACTACGTAGGAGTCGGTGATTAGCTCTTGGGATATTTTTACTACTTATGTAAGAGGTGTGCCAAACCACAACATTAATAATGAGTCATTAAAACAGTTTTTCTATGGGGGACAATATGATAATAATATGGTAGTGCTTGATACTATTGCGTGTGGTTCTTATGGTGAGTGCACATATGGAGAGATTGCATAGAAGTTGGAGAAAATCTCTCGCAACAATAAGGCTTGGAGTTATCGGAAGTCGGACACTAGGAGAAACACTTATGCAGAACAGGCTACACATAATGATTCCACATATGAGATTCGTGAAGAGATGACTCAAATGAATATTGAGCTTGGCTCGGTATTGAAACATGTCACTGGAGGTGCAGAGAAAGTAAATGTAGTGAATTACTTTACTAAACCACCACCGCTAGCGGATGAATACTATTATGAAGAAGATACTTATACAGTTAAGGATCAGACGGGGAGTTTCCCATCGAATGCTCAAGGATCCAATTAGGAAAATTAGTTCCTAGTTCAAGGAAATCGAGGTCAGAACTATGGGAATTACAACAAAGAGGGCCATTATGTTCGAGATGAAAACTACACCCATGACAAAACCTTCAACCGGGGTCACAATGGTAAGCGAAATGATTAAAGTGGGTCCTATGTTCCGCCTCAAAATCGGGAAGTTGCTCCAAGGAATTGTTGAGGTAGTATGGCACGAGTTGAAGATATATTACAGATGATGATGAGGAGGATTGATGCTAGTGATGAACACGCCAAGGAATTGAGAGGTGATTTGGTTTATAATGGGCAAAAGAATGATGCAGATGCAGTCTCGAATAAGCATCTTGAGTTATAAATGTCACAATTTTCCACCACTTTGAACCCACAACAACCGGTCACTCTTCCTAGAAATAACATTAAAATTCCTAAAAATGATGGCCATGGCATGTCAATCACTACTTGAGGAGGTAAGGAAACCATTGATCCACCTATGTTGTTTGTGGTAAAAGATGAGTATAAAGAGGTAGTGGAAAGTAGTGGTTAATTGGTGGACAAAGCAGTGAAAGAAGCATAGGTACCCTAAAAAGTGATCCCTATTCCTAGACAACCACCACTGTTCTCTCAGAGATTGTTGAATAAGACTGAGGATTGTAAATACCAGCGTCTTATCACTATATTAAAACACCTTTCCGTCAATGTCCATTTGATAGATGCTTTAGAACAAATGCCAAATCATGCCATGTTCATGAAGGATATGGTTACAAAGAAGAGATTGATAAGTTTTGAGGATGATAGCCGAATGCAGCATTGTAAAGTTATTTCTACAAGGTCTCTTGTGCAGAAAAAAAAAAGATCCATGCGCTTTCACTATTCCATGTACTATCGCTTTGTTACACTTTTCTAAAGCACTCTGTGATCTTGGTGCAGGCATAAATCTCATGCCTTTCTCCATATATAAGAAATTGGGTTTGGGTGACCCAAAGACCACTGCAGTGCGGTTCCTGATGGCTGATTGTACAGTAAAGAGGGCTATGGGGATACTCCATGATGTGCTCGTGAAGGTGGAGTTGTTTATATTTCTGGCTTTTTTTGTGATTCTTAACTGTGAGGTGGATATTGAGGTGCCTATTATTCTTGGAAGGTCATTCCTTGCTACTGGTCGCTCCTACGTTTATATGGAAAAAAGGGCAGATGATGGTTAGTATGAACAATGAAGAGAAAACTTTCAACACTTGTAGGTCCTCAAAGCAGAGTAGTTAGCTCCAAATAGTATCGGCTATATCCTACTAGGTTGAGAGTACGTTTGAGGCACAAATCGAAGAGTGCCTAGGTGTTGAGGCACTAGAGGCATTGATCATGATTTTTGAGATTGGTGGCATTGAAGAGTGTGGTTCCTTGGTTGCGGCTCTTGATTGAGGTGAATTTCGGTCAAAATCAAAGAAACTGGAGTTAGATATGACGCATTGAGAGTCTCCACCCGCGATACCATCTATTGTGGAGGCTTTAAAACTAGAGCTTAAGGCTCTACCATCTTATTTGAAGTATGTATTTTTGGGGAGAGATGACACTTTGCTAGTAATCATTGCATCAGATTTAAATCTGCAACAAGTAGAGTATTTAGTAGAAGTGTTGAACAGGTTCAAACGAGCCATTGGTTGGACTATTGCAGTTATTATTGGAATCCTAGCCGTTATTTCTTCACACAAAATCCAAGTCATGCCAGATCACAAAATTAGTATTGAGCACTAAAGATGGTTGAATCTACCTATACAAGAGGTAGTGAAGAAGGAGATAATTAAATGGTTGGATGCCGGTTTCATATATCCTATTGCAGATTGTAGTTGGGTATGCCCTGTTTAGTGTGTTCCCAAAAAGGGTTCAATGACTTTAGTGCCCAATGAGAGGAATGAGCTTGTTCCAATGAGGCCGTTGACTTGACTAAGTGTAAGCATGGATTACCAGACACTGAATGCATGGACTGAGAAGGACCATATCCCGATGCTTTTAATAGATCAGATGTTAGATAGACTCGCAGGAAAATTAGGTTATTATTTTCTTGATGGTTATTCTGTAACAACCCTAAAAAAGTCTATGCTAATTAATGTATAATGTGTCTAGAATGCCTACGATTAGACTGGGTTCACACGGATTGATGTGCGTAGAACCACACCTCTGAACCCTTGAAACAACCAAGCCAACCAACTTGGTGAGTTAATTGATCTAGGAAAAGTTGGGTCCATCCATGTAGGGAACCTGAATATGAAGATCTACCCGGTTAAGTCTTAACCAAACATAATAAAGGGGTAATCTTATGTTTGGAGGGTCTAGGGGTAAAATGGTCTTTTTTCCTGGCTAAGGGTAGCATCATAATTACACTAAATATTTAATTAATTATTTAATTAATATGGTGGAGGGGCAATTTGGGTAGAAAGGGCATAAATTGGCTTTTGAGCTAAATCTTGCTCCACCTGGGTTCGAACCTAGGTGGGGGCAATGATTTAATTTGATTATTTAATTTGGTGAATTAATTTATTAATTAATATTCAAATGCTGATTTAAGAAAAAGTAAACTAATATTTTTTATTATTAATTATAATTTATTAATTATTATTTAATCTAATTTGACTAAGTCTTGCCTAAAAGTCATAGTTCTAAGGGAACACTATCTCACATCTCTCTCTTTTCACGTTTATCTTCCTCCCTTCAAACACACTCTCACGATTTCACTCTCTTTCTGGATACAAAACAGAAAACAAAACAAAAACCAAAAGTTCTTCACACTTAAATAACTTACAAAAAAAATACAAATGACAAGATAATTTGAAAACGTTATACAAAAAAAGTAATTTCTCGTCACGTAAGGTGGGACGTTGGTTTATTGGTGGATTTGGCAGAACGTTGAAGGTGTTGAAAGCTAAAACCATGTATGGGTTTCTTCCTCTTGTCCTTTCCAAAGAGATCCATAAGTGTTAGATGAATCTATTTCGAAAACTAGGGTTGTTCCCCATAACATGTTCCCTGTCACTAGCTCCGAATGATATTAGGTTTGTATGTATGCTGGTAGATTAGGCGTGTAATGTGATGTTTGTGATGAATTTGTTCATGAAATTGTGTTCGGAATTGTATGACTGATAATTTATGTCTTCCAAAAATTATGAGAAAAATTATGTTTGTGCAATGTGTAAGCTGTGACATATACATTCGATTTGAAGTTCAAAATGACATGTTTTATGGTTGTAATTAACGTGCACAAACTTGTATGAATCATGATGTTTATATGAGGTATAATGTGGCTGATTTGAGTGGAAGACTCTTAGCTAAATTTAACTATTAAACTAAACCTAAAAAGCATATTAAATGATTCATGAAATGCCCTAAGAGCTAACGTATAATTGTTGATAAAAATGAGCTGGCAAATGTGACAAAATTTCAAATACCTTGTTGGTTGGTTTAGTCCAAGAAAAAATGTACAATGTCCAATGTAAAATGAATGTATGATAAGTGATGTCACTAAGGATTGAACCAAAAACCTCACCATGATAAAATCACTAAAATAATGTAAGTTAAAATCACTAAAAAATGTAAGTAAGGAAATGGGGTTAAGGGGAATCGAAATTGGTTACCTTAGACGATTCTCGTACTTGAAAATAAAAATAAGTGAGAGGAGTGGGGTTCGAACCCACCACCTCTTGGTCAAACATGAGAATAAGGAGAAAGTTAAAAAAAATAAAAATAAAATGGGATGAGTGGGATTCGATCCCACAACCTCTCGGTCGAATGAGGAGACAAGGAAAAAGTAATAAAAATAATGAGATGAGAGGAGTGGGATTCAAACCCACATCTTCTCGACCAACACAAGAAGAGTTAAGGAAAAATAAAAATAAAGAAATGTGGTTGTGGGGTTTCAATCTCGGGTACCCTAATGCCTAAATGTTTAAAGTGATGTAAGGGAAAGGAAAAAGGAAAAAAATAGAGAGGGGATTCGAAATCGGGTCCCAAGCCGTGGATGAGGATTAGGAAAAAGGGAGAATAAATAAATACGTAAGTTTTATCCGGGGGATTCGAAATCGGGTTCCCTTGCCCAATTCGTATTTACACATAAGTCATACATGAATAAATTTTCAAAAGAATGCTGCCTTAATCGATCGAAATTGAGATCTTGGCATACATACAAGATGCATAAGTCTTGTATCACATAATATTAGGATGATATGAATCACTTAAACGAACTATGAATGAAGGCTCATTTCTTACATGCATAAACTCATAAGACTAGCATACATTTAAAAGTAAGCGAACCTAAGATGTATGTGATGAAATAATGTAACCCTAAAGGGCCAAGTGCATTTGGATATGATGAAATGAACATTCACGTAAAAGGGGTGAGTAATTATGAAGATCAAATGTGCTAAAGCTAATGAATGTTGTGATAACATGGTAAGAGTCTAATGTGAACGATGAGAGCAATCTCAAAATGAGCCTAAGTAAATGTTATCAAAACGTACTCACCTATGAAAGTGTAAAGTTATTAAAGAGACTAGTCTCTATGAACACTCTAACGAAAGTATTGAAGTTAATGGTATACTAAATACAAATGATGATATGAGAAATCATCTAGTGAGCTATGATATCCTCATTCTATTAGCCAACTTCCATGATGTATGAGTTGAATGTAATGGAACTTTATACTGTGCACAGATAGGCTATTTATGAGTGGTGATGCCTTCCTTCCTAAAGGGCGGAGGTTCACGTAAACTTCATGCGATCAGATTGTTCGTCATGACATGTATGGTTCTCCTTATATCTCCTAGCTCTGAACCTATACTTCCAATATAGGGATCTAGAAGGGTTCAACTCTGTATATACGCTAGCATGTTTGAGTCACTTTTGCCGGTGATTCTACCACTTTGCGTTTGGGGAAGACATTGGATTTCATGAAACTTACGTGATATATATCGGTTAACGTTAAAGTTGACGAAGAAAGAATGAGGCCAGCCTCAACGGATGCACATAATGAAATGAACTATAGCAAAGGTGTAAGGATAGGATAATCAAGAGGTGAGGTACACTTAAATAATGACACTAGGTTATTCTTACTCATTGCATAGCGTACCCGATGAGAGTCTTAGGCTACATCCTAGGTATGACTGGTGGTCACAGTAGTATATGAAAGAATGAAAATTGAAGTACGTATGAATGAATGACATAAACTCTATGTTTTCTAAAGAAGGCTCACTAGTTGAGGTCCCATGTGTTGAGCCCTTATTTTGGAAAGTCCTAATGTCAAGTCTATGATTCCAATGTCTCATGGCATATGAAAAAATGATATGAAATATATGATATGATATGTAAAATATGTTATGTGCTCTTTGCAAAATCATAAGCATGATATTGCATGTTACTCTTATGACATGAGTTTCCTAATCCGATTTGGAAAGTCCACTTACTTGACTTTCCATAACTCATATCGATAGGAGAGAGCCATTCATGATTATTCATGTCCTTTTGTGTTCTTGCATATACCCATACTTAGTACAAGTGTGTACTAATCCTATACAGCTCTATATATTTTGGTGTAGGCACATGCAGATGCTAGAGCTTACGAAACAACGCTGCAACTATCTGGATGTAGAGCATTCATCAAGACTTGGTAGGACCTCATACTTTCGAGGATGTCTGCTATTATAATCTATTTTGGATATAGGTTTTAGCTAGTGGAGTATGTTCCACTAGCTTTCGTTCCTATATTATTTCAGACATTTTATTGGGTGTCATTTTGGCAAGTTTACGTTTAATTCATTATTGAACTATTCCTTTCATTTGATGATCTTAATATTAGATGGTTAATTGTGAACACCTATGATGTTTAGTAGAATGTGTATCATACGAAATAGGTAAACAAAATGTTCAAATTTTCCGCTAAAATTAAATTAGATGAAGTAACGATGACGTAAGTCGGCTTGTCTACGATCTCTGAGAGGTCAACGATGCCGGTCTCATCTGGAGTCTAGACTTCGGTCATGATAAAGTTTGTATCAGAGCCATAGGTTGAATTCCTAAAATAATAAGTTCACATCAACCAGATTGAGTAGTTTCTTAGTCATGGTAGTGAAGTGCACCACTATCCTGAATTAGAGAATGCATGATGCATAGGAAAAATTCCCTTCTTCTTATCTTATCGTGCCTCTTCCAAATGTCTGATTTATTGGTTTTATGAGTGTGTCTAACATAAATTCTTATTTCTTTTCAGAAAATGGACACTAGAAGGAACACTGGTAAGGTTAAAGGAGGAGCAGCTGCTGGGGGTAGCCATGTTCCACCCCAGGCTCCAGCTTAAGGAGTGCCATACAAGTTAACCCAGCTGGGTTGATTAAAGCGGAGGTGCGGACCGCTCTGGATCAGATGGCTCAAGCCATCAATATGCAGGTCAAGGTTATGATGTCCTAGGCAAACAGATAGGATGTTCATCGGGAGAACACACCCACACGTAGCATGGCAGATTGATTAAGGGATTTTACGAGGATTAATTCTTCGATTTTAATAGGGTCCATGACTTTAGAGGATCCCCAAGAGTTTACGGATGAGCTACATAATATCTTTTTGTCCATTGGGGCCACAAATACTAAGAAGGCTGAGTTGGATTCCTATCATCTAAAGGATGTTACACAATTTTGGTGCAAGATGTGACAGTATAGCCGAGCTTTTGGCAGAGTTCCGGTCATGAAGGAGCTATTTATGACAGCCTTCCTGGTGAGATTCTTCCGTAGAGAGATGAATGAGATGAAGTTTGAGGAGTTTATCAACCTTAATTACGGATCGATGGTCGTCAAGGAGTAGTCCCTGATGTTTGTGAAATTATCCAGGTATGCCACATCCCTTGTATATAACAGCATGGATTATATGAGTAGGTTCCTCACAGAATCACAAGAGATTTGAGGAGGACTGTCGCGCTATGATTCTCCACAATAACATGGATCTCTACTGTTTTATGGAGCATGTCCAGTTGGTAGAGGACAACCTACAGAAGAGGGGCGTCCGTGAAGTTAGGAGTCCTAAACCTTCTGATCAGGAAGGTCGTAGTAATCGTGGCAACATGAACAACTTAGGAGCCCGTGAGCAGCCCAGATTCATAAAGGGGCATCATACTTTGGGGAATTCTATTTTTTAGAGGAGTGAAGCATGTACAGGAGACAGACTCGAGCCCAAAGAGGTCAATGGAGGTGATGTGCAGCGTCCCTAAAAGAATTGTGCCAAGTGTGGCCGTGCTCACTGTGGAGAGTGTAGACAGGGCGCTAATGCCTGCTCCGGTTGCGGAATGAAAGGGCACATGGTCAAGGACTGACTACAAAATAGGGCTAGGATGGAGGTAATGCTCAGCCTAGGACTAATCCACAGGGTGAAGCATCATCCGCACCTTCTAAGAGGCACAGGTTCTGTTCAATGACCAACAATGACCTAAAGAAAACTACCACGACCGCTAATTCAAGATACAGAGTTGAATAGTTTCTCTCATGCACCTTAAGTTTTCTAGAGTCATAGGATATAACCTTCCCATGTTACATAAGTACACACCCTAAACCCACTCGTGATTCATAAAAATTTAAAATGAAGCCCTTTGTACCCTCTAGTAAAGTCAACACCAGAGTGGTCATAAACCTATCTTTCAAGATTTGGAAGCTTCATTCACATGCCTTCGACCACTCAAAATTTTACATCTTTTGGGTCTATGTAGTTAAGGGAGAGGAAATGGATGCAAAATAATCCACAAAGCTCCGTTAATAACCCTAAAGACCCAAGAAAGTCCTAATGTTTGTTGGAGTCAATGGTCTAGGCCAATTTTTCATTGACTCGGATTTCCTAGGATCAACCTCAACTCCCTCACTAGAGATGATATGACCAAGAAAAGCCACTAACCTCAACCAAACCTCACAATTGCTATTTCAAGCAAATAATCGATTCTGCTTAAGGCTTCTAACAACACCCTCAAATGGTCCATGTGATCACCATAATTTTTTTAATATACCAAGATATCGTCAATGTAGACAATGACAAATAAATCTAGGTAACTTCGAAACACCCTATTCATGAGATCCATAAAAGCTGACGGGGAATAGTTAGACCAAATGACATTACTAAGAACTCATATTGACAATATCTAGTACGTAAATGCCATTTTTGGTAAATCCTCACCTCTCACCCTATGTTTGTGATACCCCGATTACAAGTTAATCTTAGAAAAGTAGCTTGCCCTTTGATTTGATCAAAGATGTCATCAATCTGATAGAGATCATACTTGTTCTTAACAGTGACTTTATTGAGTTGGCGATAACCAATGAAAATTCTAAGGGAACCATCCTTATAGTTCACAAACAAAAATGGACTATACCATGGACAAATACTAGGTCTAATGAAGCCGTTGTCTAGTAATTCTTAGAGTTGAGCCTTCAACTCTTTCAATTCAACTCGACCCATCCGATAAGGAGGAATTTAATTGGGATTTGTATCTGGTAACAAGTACATACAAAAATCAATTTCCCATTTGAGAGGAAAATCGGGAAGATCATTAGGAAAGAGATCCACAAATTCTCTCGCTATAGGGACCGACACAATGGGAGGAATTTCAGAGTCGAAGTCATGGAATCTTACTATATGGTATAAACACACTTTAGAGATCACCCTACAAGATTCAAAACAAGAAATGATACGGACTCTAGGAATAGAATTTCCCCCCTTCCACTCTTAAATAGGCTCACTTGGAAAATTAAACATCACCACCCTTGTTTTACAAACTATGGAGGCAAAGCTGCAACTAATCCATAACTAGTATGACATCAAAATCAAACTTATCAAGTTCTACAAGTTCAACATCAGTAACTCTATTGGGCAACATTATAGGATAATTTCTATATACCCTTTCTATAATCACCAACTCATCTACCGAGGTACTTACTATGAAAAGTTCATTTAGAATTTTGGGAAAAATCTTAAATTTCTTATCTATCAAGGGAGTAGCAATATATAATTTAGATCCCGGATCAAGTAAATCATACACATCAATGGAAAAGACTTTAAACATATGGTCACCATGTTGACAGAAGTGCATAAAAACAATTTTACTTAGGAGAATCATTACAACCACTTGCTTGTCCACTCTCTTTGTCTTGCCCCTTCACATTTGGGAAATCTCTAACTTTATTCCCAATTTTACCAGAACCCAAAAAATTATCCATTCCATTAATGTAATGACCATAGTGTTTCCTACAACACTATTCACAATTTGGCTTCTTGGTTGGTGGACTAGTATCCCTTCCCTTCCTAAGCTTTTGGTTAGACACCCTATCATCCCTAGTCTTAGAAATTTTTGAAGGAACTTGTTTACAAAACCTTTTATTGAACCTAGAATTTTCTTTAATATCAAGCCTACAGGTTGAAAAACCACCATTGAAAGATCTTCCCTACTTGGAATATCTACTCTTCCTCTTAGCCATTGCATATTCCACTTTTTTTAGAATGAACCATGAGACAAGAAATGTTTATATTGTCATGTATCATAGCCGAAAGAAACTTCGCTTGAAAGTCATCCGACATTTCCATCAAAAAGTGATTCATTTCATCCCTAGGATCAAAAACAAATAAAGGAGCATACTTTGACAATTTTGTAAATTTCAAGGAGTATTCAAGTACACTCATACCTCCTTGACGAAGGTTGATGAACTAAACCACTTTGTCTTCCCGCTTCTCCCTAGGAAGAATCTATCAAGAAAATCCTTCGTGAAAACCTCCCAAGTCACCGGTCCACCTCTTAAAGGCCTATTGCCACATCTTTGAGTTGGTAAGTGGAGAAATAGGCCTTCTCACTAGAAGTCAAATCCATAGTAAAGAGGATCTTATATATTTCATCAATGAATTCTTGAGGGTCTTCTTCAACCTTTGATCCATACAAAGTAAGGGGATTCATCCTAGTAAAATCCCTCAAACGGGAGGCCATGGTACCAACATGTTGGTTTCCTTGCGGTACAACCTCGCAGTTAGCTTGGGTCATCATGGTTTAAGCTTGAGTAGTGGAGGATTGTTTTTGGGTAGTAATGGCTTGGGACTTTTTAAAAATATCAGACCTTATGTCACCATCCGTCAAAGGAGGAGGATTGACCGGGGCTTGGCCGTCATTAACATCTTGTTTAAGATGAGGGACTTGATCACCATGGGGAGGAACTCCTGTATTCGCAATCTCTTCTTCAAGTCCTCATGCCTCATTCCTTCAAGTATCCACTTCCTATAATAAGAATAAAATGATAAGATGCTAAAAGCACGTAGAGTCAAAACTCTTGAGGTACAATATTTGACTTCAAAAAAAGTAAGAGTATCCTATGAATCACTCAGGTTCCTATCCATAAGTGTGGCACGCTTCACAATTACGAGTAAGAATCTAAATAAACATGGTTGAGAGAGACACCGACTCAAAAATATTCAACCTCATGCTATGATATCAAGTTTTTCACATCCGGGGAGAACCCCCTAGATGTAACCGGAGTCGTTGTCCACTTTTATATGTGCTTTTTATGTTTGCCTTTTTCTCCTGGTGGGAGTTCTTGTTTTCTCTTCTTTCAGAGATTTGGTCCGCCTTCATTTATGTTAATACCCAATGCTTTGTTTCTACGGTGGACTGGTTAGATTAGTCTTTATACTATCTTGCAAAGCATCCAAACAAAATAGAAATAATTCATTAAGAGTAATAAAAAACAGTTGTTGACCATCTCAGTAATCCAATTTGTGAGTTGCCGATCTTCTTAGGAAAACTAGGTCAAGAACACAAAAGAAATTTACTAGAGAATTTATTAGGTCAGAGACATGAGGACCCTTTCAATGAATCTCCGACTACTTTCCACGAGCAAGGTTTACCTATGTGGGAAGGGATACTCCTCAATCTAGTTCACTCGGTGCTAAGCTAAAGTAACTTTTTTCAATTTATTTAAGCCTTTAATTATCAATCATAGCTTAGTTTAGGGCATAGGTTATACCCCTTGAATAATCATCACCTTCAATAGCTCAATAAAAATTGTATGATTATAATTTCTTTCAATCACAATTCACATGAGTGAGGTTTAACACATTAGCATTTCATAGCATATCAAGACAGATTGATAGTTTTCACTATCCTTTTATCATATACACCTTAATCAACATCAAAACATACATTTCAATTCAACATCATACCAACCTATAATTCTAATAAAAACCATACTCCAATGTAACATCATGACTTAACAAAAACTAATCACAATTGGAATTAATGATAGAGATTCTAAGACATACAAAGTTTTCCTCATAGTCAATCATCAAGGTTTTACCATCAACCAATAACTCAACCCAATTTAGGGAGTTACATCATCACACAATGATAACCAATAACATAACAAGGCAAATTGCATCTCTACAAACACTAGATCATAACTTAAGACAAGATACATAGGCCAATTTCACAGTACAATTCCTAACCTAAATCACATATCAAAAACTACCATGATAGGCCTATAATTCATCTTAACTTAATCATAATAACACCATCGTATAGTAATCTAATCAACAACCAAATCAACTGAATGATCACAATACAATATAGAACAATATCACAAGCTAGGGTTAGGGATGGAGGATCATATTCTTCAATTTAGACCAAACTACTAACAATTACCATAATAAAGTTGAAATTGATGTTAATATATTCAATATAACCTAAAGAAATCATCAACAACTCGATCCATAACTTCAATTTTGTAATTGAATGAAACCCATAAGAAAACTAAACTTTTGGAATTCATTTTGAAGGAATGCTTTGAGGAACGAGTCTCAAACTTGAATTAAATCCCATACCTTAACGTTTGACAACTATATGAAGGTGAATTCGCCCCTTTTCAACCCCCAAACCATTATCTTTTCTAGTATTCAATGGTGAGCTCAAGTAGAGAGAGAAAGAAGGGAGAAGGAAGAGAGTTTATATTTGAGAATTGTCTTAGATTAATGAGGGTTGGCAGTATTTATATTGGGTCTTTAAGCAACATAATTAGATTGCCTTAACCCCTTATTAATCCACCTAACCCCCTAAATAATTTAATGAGAATAACTTAAATTAAGTAGAAAACCCGACCCTCACAGACGAGACCTTGAATGATGGGCCGTCTATTAGTCGACGGACTGTTCCCCTCTCGTATGGAACTACGTCGAATAGTTCAAATATTGTGCAGGAGAGTATATTTCATGCATTGGATAAATGTCACTGGCATCGACGCCCCGTGAGTCCATACACGGACCGTAGCCTGCACCTCTGCACTCTTTCGATGAGTTCAGAGGTTATGCGGGTGAACGAACCTTCTCAACAAGCCTAAATGTAGGAAGATAGTGGCATCGATGCCCCGTCGGTCCATACACAGGCCGTTTTCTTTCCCGTCGATGCACACGGCCAGGTAGTGTTGCTTCAAATGCTAGGGTCTTCCTCAAGGGCCCTAGATTTGTCCCTGAGGTGTCGTACCTGAACGTTTCGACCATAAACAAACTTTTATGCCTATTAGATACACTTTCACAACTTCTCATACATTTTCAACTCCTAAAGGTTAGTAAATTAGGCTAAGGCACTCTAACATCCCTTTCAACCAACTTCCCGGACGTTGTGGACGTTTTTTGATGTTTTTGTTCTTAAACATTCAAAATGACCTATATTAATTTATAATGGACATAAAACCAGTACTTCAACCTTATGACACCTATGATAGTCTTTACCACATGTCATGGATTTCAAAGGTGTTACAATATGGGGTCAGTAGGCGAAATAGCGAGTGGTTCAGAGAGCTCGACCCAGCTTGCCAAACGTCCTAACGTGCCTATATTGAACACATCTTATTGAATTAAACCCTAAAACCCCTGTACAAAAAATAAAAGAATTCACTAGTAGTATTAAACTCAGACCAATAACACCCATTGCCTCTAGGTATTCTGATTTTTCTTTGTTTTGCCTTGTTTGTCCATTTGACTACAATTTCCCTTAAAAATGGTGTCGCCCATTTAATCATTGATCAATTTACGCCATTTAGCGCAAAGATCAGCTACTCAGACTTCACCTATGCTATTTAGCGCAAATGTCGGCTACTCAAAATTTATCTAACCAATTAAAACAATAAACAAGCTTAACCCCATAAAATTTTATTCATTTAAAGGCATCAAACATGGGATTTAAAACAATCAAGACAATATGAGCACATTTTGAATTAAAATAGGATAAAAAAAATCTAAATCCATCAGAGAGGCTTATCTCATGATATAATCATATAATCAATGCAAATTTGTGAATTTTTTTTACATACTAGCACCAATTAACAATTAATATAATACTGGAATGCAAAAATAATTAAAATAGTAATTTGGTGTTTGTTGTGATGTTTAAAATCTATGGGAAGTGAAGAGTTTGCAACCTTGAAACTTTTACCATATATAATTGTTCAGTTCGCATCACTCGGCAACGTTAATACTGTTCGACGATTTACTTTGCACCTCGCCGAGGGATAAGCTACCTTGCCGAGTCAGATAGGACCTTCGCTTACTTGGGCATCCAAAAAATGGAGAACATCATGATTGTTGACCTATGCAGAGATTCGCTAAATGAAACGTTTATCTCAGCAAACGCAATTTACTCACACTCCCTACACTTAAACTTGTAAATTCAACACACCATTATTCTAAAACATAATAAAGAAATGATTACCTTCGGTGTCCTCCCAAGAAGTGCCTTAGTTAACTTCATGTCCTGATAAAAGTCTTTATTCACTCTCCATTGTTGGGGTTAGCCCCAATTACTAGGAAACTCCAATGGTTCATTTGTGTGGACATGAGGAACTTCATTACTCATGAAGTATCATGATCATCTAGATAGATCTCAAATTAGAGCCAATCTTTTGCTTTAATACTTCAATATTCTTTTACATCTCTTCCAACACACGATATTTTTCGATGATCTTTTGGATAACATCTTGTAGTATTTTCTTGACACAATTTTTCTCTGTTTCTCTAGAATTTCCCGTTTATAAGCGGGTAGGTTACCTCCCTTGAAATTGTCCTAATCTTCTACCTTTGATATTTTTTTGCCAAATCATTCAATTATGTTACTAGTGCGGTTAAGTTTATGTCTCTATCTACTTCTTGATTTTTCCTAGCTAATTTGGCACAATTTTCCTCTGTCATGCTCCGGGTATCATCTTATAATAAAACATCAAAGAAAACATAACAAAAAACTAACTTAGTAAAAATACAACTAAGAAGAACAAAAATATTACTAACTACAAATTCTCAAATAACACCACTCCCCAGAAGCGGCACCACTTTGATGTTTGCGTAATCAAGACTTTTCATTCAAGGTAAGTGTCTACGATCATACAATAGAAAAGTAACCCAACCAAGGGTTGGTGTCGAGTCCCAAGGGAGAGGTTTTGACAATTAGTAGAAAAATAAAATTACATTCTAAATAGTAATATATGAAATTATTATCGAATATAAATATCCTTAATGTAAAGGATTGACACAAGAGTCAATTATCGATTGTGGTTTTTGTTTAGCGAATGAACAAAAACAACAAAAATATAATGACATGAAATTAAAGAGACCAGATTCTTGGGATGTGATAGGAATACTAGTTAATAAAGATCATTGGGTACATGCTTTTGATATTAAATTTGTTAAATATTTGTGATTACAATAAAGTATAGTGATAGTAAATTCTCTGTCGAGCAACCTACCCGGAATCAAATCGGTTTCTTTTTAAACCGAGTAGTTGCATTTAGTACAACATGACTCATGTCGGCCTAATACAACTGGCTATTATTTTAGTAGTCTTGGTTTTACGACCTTTCTATCGAGCTAGAATAAAACACAAAGGTGAAATCGTATTTTGAACTAAAATTTCATGAAGTTCCAATACAAATACTAAATGGAATGACATTTAAACTTATTAAATTGTCGTCAAGACAAACCTAACATGTTATTAACCCATATTCACAAAATAGAACCTCTAGAAATGGGGTTTTCTCTAGACATGTAAATGAGGTAAAACTCAATACAAATATCAATTTCAATCTTAAAACACATTACTACACAATAATCATTGGGACCCACATCCAATTTAATTGAGTTGAAACCCATTGAATCTTCATGGTTTTAGAACAAAATTTAAAAACCCTTTCAAAACATGAAACTGAAAGTCTTGATAATAATTATTTATGACCTCATACTAAGCTAACAATTTAAGCAAATACTTATAATTTTGGAAAATTTATGTTACAGAGGACCACTCGACCCAGTATGTCGGAAATGGATACATCATAATCTTGTTTTTCCTTCAGCTTTATTTGTTTTAGATCAAATGGGCGACATAGTACTACGTTGCATAACTGCTCGGCAAAACACGAATGTCTCCTTTTCTCAGCCAATGTGATACTTTTCTTCTAGGATCATAAAGTTGAACTAAAGGCAAGGATTAGACCTTTTGTGGACTCTCCAAACGGGTTCGGTGATCCTCATACCTTCATTTCATTAATATTTCAGCTTTTTTATTCGTTTATGCTTGATTTTTTCCATAATTTGTCTCAAAGTCCAATACCTAAAAGGTAATTTTTTTCATAAGGTTTTTAGACAAAATATGCATTTGATAACACTATTTATAGAAACATATATTTCTTATTGTCTCCAATTTGTGGACTCATCAATGCTCGACTCATAAGTTCATGCAAGAATTATTGGAATGACCCACTCAACTCAACGATCCCCTTATGTAACATATGGTAATAAAAAATTATGAAATTTAGTTTTAAAAAAGATTAGGAAATCAATAATCAAGAACTTAGAACTTGAATATGCTACTTTTCTCAAAGATACTAAAATTATGGAGTTCATGCGAATTTTATGGTCATGAATGACTTAACTCAAGGATATCAATGATAATGTAGAATCATGAATGAATATTCCTTAATATAATACTCCCTTACTCAAATCTTTAAAAATTTAAAAGTTATTGTAAAGAATAGTCAAAAAGACTTAAACGGACTTCAACAAAAATTACTCTGAACTCTTTCGTGAATTTGAATTATGAATTATGAATTCAAGGTGATGATTCATGTTATGAATAATATCTCCATGTTAATAAGTAGTTTAAAATGCTTAGATTCCATAGGGAGAAAAGGTACACTTAAAAAGTACATAGATAGGTGAAATGATTAAAAAAAAGGTGAGGGCAGGCGATGATGACACACTACTAGGGCTCCACCTAAACCCTGTATGGTGCATGTGGGTCACGCCACCCCATACGTCCCTATAATGATCCAACAGATTTTCTTATTCGGTTTTTGTCACGACCGGATTCTAGAACCCAAACGAGACTGGCGTCATTGACCTCTTAGAGGTCGCAAACAAGCCTACACACGCCATCATTACTTCACCTAGGTTAATTTTTAGTGGAAACTTTTGACTTTTTATTTAATTAGACTTTATAGTGAGAAACATTGAATTCGTATAAGACTATCTACATACGATCATAAGAGTTCAAAACAACAATCTAACTCAAGATAATCAAATGAATGATATATTCATAAATATTGAGTTGGAAAACTAGCACCAATACAACGTCTGAAAGTAAATACGAAAGAAACACTAGTGGAAAATTTTCCACTAGCTCATGCGTACGTCTACACTAGAATAAACTACTAAGAATCCACGAAATCATGAGGACCTACAAAACCCCGATGAAATCCCCACGTCTGGATAACTTTTTTGTCAACTCGTAATCTCTAATGTCCACCTGTGCTTGCACCTAAAAGTAAAGAGTTCTATTGGATTAGTAAACACTTGTACTAAGTATGGGTATGTTTAAGGACACACCAATTACATGCATTATTAAGAAGATCTCTCTCCTAACGAAATGACATTTAGAAAGTCAAGTCAGTGGACTTGCCAAATCGGATTAGGAAAGTCATGCCATGAGAGTAACATGCATCATCATTTGTAACATATTGGACACAACACATAACATATTGCTTATTAGCACATCACATATTTCATATCATTCCTCCATATGCCATGAGACCTTGGAATATTGGGCTTTACATTAGGACTTCCCAAAATGAGGGCTCAACATATGGGACATCAACTAGGGATCCTTCTTTAGCAAACATAGAGTCTACTTCATTCATTCATATGTACTTCATTTCATTCGTTCGTAAGCTAGTGTAAACACCAACCATACGTAGGATGTAGTTTAAAACTTTCATCGAGTATTCTGTGCAATGACCAACAAAGACCTAATGTCATTACTTAAGTCTAGCCCACCTCTTGATTATCCTATCCTAACACCTTTGCTATCGTTCATTTCATTATGTGCATTACTTGAAGCTGACCTTATTCTTTCTTTTGGAACTTTAATCTTAACCAACATAGATCATCTGAGCATTGTGAAATCCTATGTTTAACCCCACACCGAAAAGAGGTGGAATGACCGGCCAAAGTGGAACAAAACATGCTAGAGTATATAGGGAACCGAACCCTGCTAGAATCCTATATTGGCAGTATAGATTCAAAGACTAGGATATATAAGGAGACCCATACCCGTCTGGATGGACAGTGTCATCTCATGAGAATTACACGAACCTCTGCCTTCTTGAAAGAAGGAATGGCAACTCATATCTAGCCTATCGGTGCTCAGTATAAAGTTCCATTACATCGATCGAATACATCATAGAAGTTGGCTTCTAGCATGGGTAATCATATCTCGTTAGATGATTTCTCATTTCATCATTATGTATTAAGTGTGAATTGTCCGTACAATTTTATATTGAGTGTGACTGAGACTTGTCTCTTAATATTCAACACTCTCTGAGGTGAGTACTTTCGCTGACCTTATCTAGGTGTAGGTACAACTTGTCTCACTTTCACCAGCCTCATATTATAAAATCCTACTTACAACGAAGCAAGGTTCGAGTCTTTTTCTAAAATATTTAGGGGTGTTAGATTATTTCCCACATAGATCATTCACCCTCGAATGACGGAGAGACTAGTGAGAAAACAAGATTACACTCCCTATTTTTTATGGCTAACGAACATGCCTAAGAAAGAAGGATGGACTAGTTAGTACCAATAGTTGCTATGTTCTATAGAACCTAAATAAAAATGATGTTATTGTGAACATAGTGTAACAGCTCGAACATCGTTAATTACGAAAAGGAAAAAGGTCGGGTAAATTGGGTTTCTCAGCCAGATAGAGTGAGCTTGATGCATCTAAGGCAGAGACGCTCTAGCATGATAAGTGTTCTTCAAATAGGGATTGGCGAGACAAAATGTAAATAACGAGAAGTCTGAGTTTCTACTTTTTCCAAAATCACCAAAAAGAGGCGATAATCTACCCCACAAAAAACTAAAAGGATTCTCTAGCCTTGAGAAGGAAGGATAAACTATTTTCGAGAGTAATGAATTCGAAAGATTGAAAATTTCCAATAAATTCCACCAACTCATCGTCAAAAACAAGAATTTGAGTGATAATATAATGCAGTAGCTTGGCGCCCTAGTGGGCTCGGTATATTAATCAAGTAGTCTAAATCCTTGAATTACTATGTAGTATATTTTTAATTAATGGTAGTATTCATATGTAGGCTTTCGTAATAAAAAAAGAGATGATTATACATATATTCATAACTGTTACATAAAATGTATACAGTAAGAGGAAGCACTATACCGTGAACTAGGGGTATGTTATTATTAATTCTCCGTTTGGAAAAGAAACTTATTATGAATTTTGTGAAATGCATACATGAATGGAATTACGAATAATATGAATCGTACCTAACGAAAAGACTAAATAAGAAAATTTGTATTCCATAAATTTGTCTTTGATTGTATGAATATAAGAATGTACATATTGATTCTTATTATGGCTTAACTAATGGATCGGGTTTTGTGTTCCAACACACTAACAACGAGCGGATGTCAGGTGCAAATGTACATATATGATTGGGTTCCACATTCTGGTACTCTATCTTTCATAGGGTGACACGATCCAGCACACTAGCATTTTGGGTGTTAGTTCGATTAAAGGATGATTTACTTGTCATAAACGACTGTTGTTGATTATGTGGAATTTGATATGTTTCTGGAAAAGATAATGTCATTGTACATTATTGTATTATATGTGATTTCACGGCGTTGTAATGTAATTGTGTATATCTCATAATGAATTAACTATGAATGGTCGAATCATGATTGGGGTGTGAGTAGAGATCTAGCGTCCCGACATTATCATTGTTATTTAGAAAGTTTTACATCTGTATTTTCATTGAGGATGGGGGTTATGTGAAATCATACTATTAATAATTGGGTTCCCCCCAAACTTAGGTAACATAGAAACGGTTAACAAGCTTTAGTTGAAGTAACATGGGTTTACATGTAGAGTGGTGTCACAAAAGATGTAAGGGTGTGTTGTGAGTGCAGACCTGGTTAGTAGCAATTATTTAAAAAATTTCCTCTAACGGATAAAATGGTTGATTATGATGAAGATTGGAGAGAGTAAGTGTTAGTGCCTCCGAGGCATTTTAAAATTATAAGGGTGGAAGAATGAAGAATCTTATTGCATGTTTCTTGCTAGACAATTTCTTAAATTAGGCGGTGGGTATTGGGTTGACCGATAATTCTGACAAGTATGTGTCATTATACTGATACTACTCTTTCTATGACTTTTTTCATAGTCTATTCATAGGATTAGTGACGTTTCATAGGTGCAGACGAAAATAATATCAAACACTTCTACTTTTCCATAAGGAATATGGAAGTTGTGTCATACATAATATTTTTTATACATTAGTCTCTTACTAGCTGTAACGACCTGTTTAGTCGTTTTGAGCAGCAGAACGAAATTTTGGAAAAACTGGCTGGGACGACGGAAGTAGTGACGGACCGTCGTAGTCACGACGGCCCGTCATGGATGTTTCGTCCCATGACACTTAGAGTTCTGAAATTGGGTACTGAAAATTGACTCTCTGTAAATTGTGACGGACCTGCAGGATGTGCCGTCACATCCACGACGAACCGTCGTGAGGTTCCGTTGCAAAACACTTCAACGTTTGAGAATTTGGTTTGAGAAACGAGTTTCTGACCGCCATGACGGACGTGCAGGACGGACCGTCACAGGCGTGACGGACCGTCGCAGCGTCCGTGGCGAGGATGGGAACCTGGGAAGGCACGACGGCCTGTGCGACGGACCGTCGCACCCACGACGGCCCGTCACAGGTTGTGCAGTCCCAGGCAGTTTAGGATTTTCTTCCTCGTTTTAAGGGTCGTTTTTGATTATTCTTCCTAATTATAAGGATTGAGGGGTAACATTAACAAGTCTAATTTCTTAGGGGTTAAAAAGGGTAACCTTAAGTAAATTAGTGGGGTTTTATTGTCCTTTTTCACACTTAATTACATGATTAATTAGGGTAAAGGAAAGAGGGTTTGAATAAAACAAAAGAGAAAGAACAGAAAGGGAGAGAGAGCAGATCGATCGAGAGAGAGAAGAATAGCAAGCTTGGGAAATTTCTTGTGGATTCCAATTCTTCGGTGGAGGTAGGTTATGGTTTATATTACGATAATCGTAGTGAACTCTTAGTAGTGAATATTATGTGTGATAGTATTGTGAACCTGTCTATATGCTTAATTGTATGCTTGCATGATTATGATATTATGAAATTGCTATGAATTAACAAAGCATGATGAAGCTATTGAATCCCAAATCTTGAAAGAACCCTAATTCACTTGATATATATATAATAAGATTGATGATGCCTTAGTATGAAAGAAGGCTTGATAAATTATATAATGATAATGAGGATGCCTTAGTACAAAAGAAGGCTTGATGAATTAGGGGGATCGGGTGCCACGTTCCGGTACCAGGATAGAATGAATATGAGGATCGGAGTGTCACGTTCCGACACCAGGATAGAATATGAGGATCGGGTGCCACGTTCGTTCCTGTCCAGGATAGAATGAATATGGGATCGGAGTGTCACGTTCCGACACCAGGATAGAATATGAGGATCGGGTGCCACGTTCCGGTACCAGGATAGAATGAATATGAGGATCGGAGTGTCACGTTCCGACACCAGGATAGAATATGAGGATCGGGTGCCACGTTCCGGTACCAGGATAGAATGAATATGAGGATCGGAGTGTCACGTTCCGACACCAGGATAGAATTAGAGGAGCGGAGTGTCCACGTACCGACACAGAGGAAGAAAGATAATGAATCTTGAAAGATAATGAATATACTCAATCTAATGAACTTAATTTCCCAAATGAGTATGGTATTGAGGCTTGAGACCTCATGTGTGAACTTGACGGAAATTGTTATGATAAAGTAATTGCTGTGCTACATGTTGAGTATTGTAGTTGATTTACATTATTGTTGATATATATTGTTCCCTATTTTGAGTTGACGATGATATCTACTCAGTACGTGTGGTTGTACTGACCCCCTACTTTTATGTTTCCTCTGTGTTATTTGTGTTATGCAGCAAACGTTCCGTCAACTTCGACTCAGCAGTAGATCAAGCCAGTCTTCACTTCATCGGAAATTCAGGGTGAGCTAATGCGTCTAGCTTGGACTGGGTCTCCTTCTTCAAGTCTTGATGCCTTGAACTTCCGGCATGGACTAGCTTTTAGTATTTTGTTCTTAGACAGTCTTAGTTTAGTAATTTGAGATAGATGTTCTTGTGATGATGACTTCCAGATTTTGGGAATATTAATAATAGTTTTGAGTTGTTTTTATTAATGAGTTTAAGTCTTCCGCATTATTTTTGTTGAAATATCTTGAAATGTTAAGGTTAGATGGGTTGGTTCGCTCACATCGGAGGGTAAATGTGGGTGCCAGTCGCGTCCCTGATTTGGGTCGTGACAGACTTGGTATCAGAGCATTAGGTTCATTGGTCTCATCACACAAGAACAGGTCTAGTAGAGTCTTAAAGAACGGTAGGGGGACGCCTTTACTTTTCTTTGAGAGGCTATAAGACTTTAGGAAAATTCCATTCTTTCATTCTTTCTTTCGTGCTATTACTTGAGTCCAATTGGTATCTAGGTGATACAAATTGGTATCTGACCATCTTCATTCTATCTCGCAGATGGTTAGAACTAGAGCAACGACCGCACCAGTAGCGACAACGGAAAGACATGAAACTAATGAGCCAGCCACTGGGCTGTGGCTCGAGGAGGAACAGCGGCAAGAGGCCGTGGAAGAGGTCGTGGGAGGACGTCCTCTAGAGGGAGAGGACGAGCCCCTAGCCCATCTGATACTAGGGCGGTGAGTGACTCTCCACCGACTGAGGATGTAGTAGAGAGAGGGTGAGGAAGGGGAAACTGAACAAGGGCAGAATGAGGAAATGCCACCCCAACCTACCCCAGAGATGATCAACCAAGTACTTGCTTATCTTAGCGGGTTGTCTGATCAGGGTCAAGCACCTCCAATGGTTTCTGCACCAACACCTCCGGTTTCAGAGATACGACATGCGGCTACTATGGCTCCCCGCATGGATGCACCATTGGGAATAGGCACATTTCCACGTCTGACTACTGGGCCTATTATGACAAACGATCAACATGAACTTTTTAGTAAGTTCTTGAAACTGAAACCTCCAGTCTTCAAGGGTGCAGAATCTGAAGATGCTTATGATTTTCTGGTCGATTGCCATGAACTGTTACACAAGATGGGGATAGTAGAGAGGTTGGTGTCGAGTTCGTGAGCTATCAGTTCCAAGGGAACGCCAAAATGTGGTGGCG